>UELU01121625.1:0-38528 GCA_900490025.1 Megastigmus dorsalis | reverse complement strand
GTACGCTAAGTCCGTTAATAAGCACTCAGTCAGATTTTTGGCTGTGGGAGGAGGGGGGCCTTCCACCCACCACCCACCACTCACTCATCACCATCCACCCACTCACCACCTACCACCCAACCACCCACTCACCTCCCACTCACCACCCACTCCCTCCCCTACATCCCCTCCACCTCGCGCGCGCGCTATACCGAGTTTTACCCCCACCACTGACACTTCCCCTACCCCCCTCCACTCAGTGTCTCTCTATACCGTATAACTAACTACTGACAATTTAGCAGTAACCAATGCATCAAATATCTTTGCAAAACAATTGATAATTGCAATAGGCCTGTAATTTTTAATATCATTTTTTTCTCCTGATTTGTAAACTGGTGTAATGAACGATTTTTTTCCACATATCTGGAAAACAACCTTCATTCATAGATTGATTATACAAAATCTGCAATGGCTTAGGGAGTGCACCACAACAGCTTACAACAATATTTATATACTTTTTTGGAAATAATTTGTCGGCAGCGATGGTAGTTATTGCATATATCGCATGTATATTATCGAATTAGTATTTTTCATGCAGGTTTATATTGGAAAAAAGGTATATACAGAGGAAGAGAAAAGTCATACAGGTGAATTTGACATTAATACAATTATATTTTGATTTTTTTTATTTCATTACACATTAAGTACACAATGGCTTAATTTTTTAGCGATCGTAGACAAAACTAATACCAAAACCTCGTATAAAACAATTCTTAAATACTAATTTTTATAATTGTAACGCAATGATGATATATTTTTTTTTATACACTACATATACACTATACACTATACACTTTTATAACAACTACACACTACATTTTAAAGTCCTTTAGCTTCTGTACGTATTTCAGTGTATACATTTTTGCGTCGAACTCATCTTTAGATATTAACTTTAAAAAATCTTCATGTCTATAAGGAAAATTAACTAACTGGTGAATTGAATCGACTCGTCGAAATAAATCGACGATTGGGCCTTTTCGAGTTTAGATTCGAAAATTTAATCATCACTCGGACAGCCCTAGCAAGCAATGTACTTCTTCCTAGGTGAGAGAAGCGGAATGGTGTTACGTCGGTGGATGACGCACAACTGTTTATTTATTTTCGAGTCTAGGCTTTGGCCTAATAGCTTGGGACTCTTTACTAAGCGAGTTTTAATATTTAACTGGTTAGAAGTTTTGTGTGTTTGTGTATTTATACGATTTGCCCAGCGAGCTATTTGCCCCGAAAGAAATTATAATATGTAACGACTGTTTCAAAAAGTCGTTTTAGTAATCTGTACTAAAAAAAATCATTAGTTTAAATATACTTTTTTTAACGCATGCTTGAGAATTGCCCTTTTTTGTCTGTTTCCCACGCGGGTTGCTCGACGGCGCGTTTCATGCTCCTACTTGTAACCTCGGCAAGCAATGTTTAGGTACGTGTTCGCCAAAAGCTGTGCGCTGCCGCCTGGTGATAGACGCGCGATTCTACTTCCCCACGCGGCGATGCGCTTCTGCGGGAGTACTCCACCGGCCGACCGCCGCACACCTTTTGCTCCCCCATATCACTACGCTAAGCATACGTAAAGTAGTCCCTGATTCATTTTTTTTTTTCATAATTTATGATATATTTTAATAAAAAATCTCTATGTATGTAGTCTATGTTACCCCACGATGCCAAAACTGTATCATATCAAAATTTCATTGCAATCGGTTAGGTAGTTTTTGAGTTTTTATAACCATACAAACAAACGCTGTCTCTTTATTATATAAGTATAAGATTTCATGCTCTATGTATAGAGCTCATATAGCACAATGTACTATTATGATCTCGTACAAATTTGTCGCACTTGTCGAATTTTTGCATCTACATAGAGAGGTGTAGAATATACAATTAGCGATTTCTTCACCGGAATGCAATTATGTGTTTCAACAGAGAAAGAAAGCGTGTGATCGATTTCATGAAAAATGTATGCACGTTCAAACCTCGAGATCAGGGTCGGCGTGTCAGAGACCTCGTCAACAGGAACTTTCATTGCGGTCCTTCAAGGTCGTGCGGTCGACAGTATTCCATAATGGACATTAAAAGCGATAGTTCCGATTACCATGCCATCTTATACTGCTTTCGATGTAGTTAATAAAACAAGAAGAATGATTGACACGCGATGCCCATTGGTAATTTTTATCTGAAAAAAGAATAGAAATAATCCCTAAAAGTAAAACTTATGTGCTAATTTTTCAGGATTTCAGCCGTTATGGATTCAAACGATTGCCGTGTATCATATTTACACCAATATTAAGTTTTCATTGTTATGTCGTGTAGTACACAACTTGTCGAATTAAATCGTCAGTTGCGTCCTTTTCAAGTCTAGGTTCGAAAACTTAATAACTCGGAACGACCCTCGCAAACAATAGTACTGCTCCCTAGAGAAAGAAGTAGAATAGAGAGAATAGACTGTTAAGTCTTCGCGGGCCTCTTGATAGTAAGCAACCTTCTATTAGCAAGGTTACTCACAGTTACTCAGAAAGCTGAGAGAACAGTATTTCATCATAGGAAGGAAGTTTAGAAAAACTGCTGCAGGTGTTTTAGCACGAAAAGTCCAAGCTTTTCCGGATAGTAATCTAAGTGTTGTCTAGGCCTGTAAATAAAGTTGATAGACAAATGTATTTTTAGAGACTTACTATTTATTTGGGGTAAGAATTACTTTATAGTTGTTAAAGTGGCCACAGAATTTGTAAATGTTGTAGAGCTAGAAGGTATTGTAGATTGGAGAAGCAGAGCTGTAGAACACTTGCAGAATTCGGATTTAAAACTGCACGGTACTTGCAGAGTTCGGATTTTTCAGATGATAGCACTTGTATGATGACTGTGGCACTTGCACTGCGAATCTTGAAGTTGAACGGTACTATGTATTTCAACATGACATCCCACGTTAAACCAGGAGTAGTATAATAATCGGTCGGTCGAGCCCACAAGGTTCGAGACAGTTGTTTCTAAAATTCTCGAAAAGTCAGAGCACATCAGTCACTAAATACAACTTCGAATACTCCGAATACCAAGAGTTTTTATGTAAAAACCATTCCAAACTCGAGAATCGTGCATATAATCCTCATTAGATTTATGACTACCATTTAAGCTGTTGTAAAATGTAAAATCGTTTTTCTGCTCGTCTGTAAGTTCATCCATCTTCTGTGAATTTTCATGAATACCCTCTAAATATACTATAGTAAAATTTAATCGACGACCCTTTTTGAGTCTAGGTTCGAAAACCTAATAACTCTAGACGACCCTCGCAAACAATCGTATTTCTCCCTAGGGTAAGAAGTAGAATAGATAGGATAGTCTGATCAGTCTTCCTAAACTTATTGATAGTATGGAACCCTCTATTTATTTAAAAGAGTTTTCCAACAATCACTCAGAAAGCTAACAAAGCAGCCTCTCGTGATAGGAAGGCTGGTATTTTCGACGATGTGCTCCAAGTGCTTTAGCACGAGAAGCGCAAGCTTGTTTGTTAGAAATATCATTGAGGCTTGCAAGATTCTTTACTGTATAGCGGTGTGCATTCTATAGTAATTTTAGAGTATCTGCAAAATGTCGTGCTGGTAGCATGATGCTGTTTTAGTATTTTTTTTTTCGTTTTCAAGCGAGAGTAAGAGGAGTCAGAGGAGAGTAAAGAGCTTTGGAGCTCTCGAAAGAGTGATGTCCAGTCGAAGCCTTAGCCACCTTATATACCTAAAAGCATGTGGAGATGTGCGCGAGTTCCCAATGCACAACAAAAAGGCGGGGTATGTAAGATTGGAGAGTGGTGGAGGTAATAGAAGATGGCCGCGCTTGCTAAAAACTAAACCAATACAGAGTGGACGAAGAGTGGGAAGACGAAAGAAAAAAGTATTAGAAGAATTCTCCAGTAGTGCATATGCGTATTAGAATATTGGGATGGGGCGGTATGAAAATATAAAAGTGATAGATGATTCAAAAACAATTAAATTACGTACAATATGCTCAATAATTCGCTGATTCAATATTATTCTCTAAAATGTTTTGTGAATGTATTTTTCCAAGTAACAGATTTTTCATTGATTTGATGAAAGAAATGCACTAATTGAATGAAAATATTGCCTTTTAAAAGAAAAAGTATTAAAGTTTTTTTCTAAAATGATATTTACACACTCGGTTATGTTGCATCTTTGAATTACTACGTTCCTACATAATTCTTTCGTCTGCGTCCTAATGCATTTCTCGACGTATACAAGCTTAGAAGTAACATACGCCAATATATCTAAATTATCTACAGATATTTTCTTCCTCAACACAGAATTCTCAAATCTCCTTTTCAATTTTATTCCCTTACTTTTTTCTGTCGTTTGCTTATTCTTGTCCCTTTTTTTTTAACTTCAACTATTCACAATTTGTTTCTCATCAAATTTTCAAAACCCCCTCTTTTTTATTAATATTATTTACCTAATAACGGAAATATTTTTAAAAACGATTACTGAGTTTGTAAATTATACCATCAATTTTTCTTTGAAATCTTTAAATACTCTATAGTTAGGTGTATCTTAAATTTAATAAAAACTTCATTATTTTTAAAACACTTTCAAATGGCATACACTATAAATGTCAAATTCTATCACTTTTATATCTCTTAAATAGCAATTCCTTTTTGCTTATTTTTTTCCAAACTCAATAATCACTTTTTCAGGAACAAAACGAAACAAAGACTCGAAAGCATTAATCATTTCAGCAACGTTTGCATTTATGTGTGGTCCACGTTGGGCCACAAATATAAAAATCAATATTTAACGTCCTGAAGATTTAATTTTAATATCTCCTTTTTTGATCTGGACTCCCGTCCAATGATCGGGGCTGGAGAACGTTGCTTACATTAATCTTTCTCGTCTTTGCTTTTACACGCGAGGAAGTATTCTATCTCTTCTAAACTTTAAACTTCAAAATAAAAGCTGATCCTCCAAACAAACCAGGTTTCCCCGTTCAAGATTGGTGAACTCCAAATTCCTAAACGCTAAGCAGACCATTGATAGTTTTCGCAACTAAGACTTCCTACTTTTGACTTTAAATACGCGCAACATGATAAACTCGTCTGAAACGATCGCTTCAAATGTTCTGTAGAACCAAAATGAACTATTAAAAAAATCTAATTAATTATTTTTTAGAATGGAACCATTAATTTTGCTAACCAAACCTTAGCACGGTTAGACTTTAATAGCGTCATTTTTTATCGCCCGTCGCAATGCAGACATACGCTGTAAGTATGTTTAAATTTAGCGGAGTATATAGAAAGTTCCTTTTTTCGCGAGGACGTTTAACCCAGTGCCGATAGTGTCGACGAAAAAGCGCAAAAATTCGGGAATTCGCGACGGAGCTTCTTGCCCACACACCTTCTACGCCTCGCGGAAGCCCGTACGGTGCACAGAGACGTGTGCAAATGTGTATGATAGGATGGAGCGACGGAATCCACGGCCAGTGTATATGTACGTAGGATCGGTCGAGTGTGAAAATCGAAATTAACACGGCTGGAGGTGATTTCTTGCGCGGCCGCTGCGGCAGCCGCTTTACCAATCCCAGAAAATCGAATCGTATACGCGTTGGAGCGCACTAGGTCGACTCTATAGCGACATAACTCCAGGACTGTGTTATAATGGCTTTTCTTCGGCTATCATCGTTATATCAGCGCTTGTGGCTTGTGTCTCTGATTGACCGATCAAAGTGAGTGGCTTGGGTCACCGATAATTCATTGAAGCAGCCGTTTGTTACATTTGTGGATTTTCGATTAGTTTAGGGTATTCGATTGAAATGATTCTCTGTAGAAAGTGGAGTGGATATGACACTGCTGAATAAGTTTATAGCTATTGTTTATAAAGAAAATAATGCTGTAACGGTAGTTATGCATTAAAGAGTGAAATCATAACAAGTGGTGGTCATCCGTGATAAAATCGGTAAAGATATTACCGGGCAATATAAATCCTTTTACTTAATTGTTATTTTTAAATTTATATTGCTAAAAGATAACTTTCGTCAATAATGTTAAACAGCTTGTAAATCATTGTTTTTGTGTTCCTTGATTTCTTTACCTATTACATTTTTCATAGAATAATATCCCCGAGCAAACAAATCGCAATGACAATGCATAAATGCCGCCTAATATCTTAGAATAACATATATAATGTAGCTTCATTGTGTCTTACGTATATATACTCCCGGCGACACGGCAACCGATTCCAGATGAGAGAGGCAACGTTGTTTGTCCGTTGTCTCGCGATACCGATCGCTTCAGCCTTCTCCCAAATCGCGATCCACGGCCGATCGCGCGCGCATTGGCAATCGTTCGCAGTTCAAACTGTTCCTTGGGTTCAGGGCTTCTCTCTCTCTCTCTCTTTTTTCTTTCTTATTTAATTCCACTCGTGGATTACGTGCATCGATAAAAGAGCTACGATTCTTATCATCGATTCGTGTATAATTACGTGGATACTTTATAAGAGCAATGTTAGGGATCTCGTTACGAGGACTATGTGACGCGTAATACGTTTACGATTGCGCGCGGCTTTTCATACGTGCCGTTAGAGAATGCACGCTATGCAAGATCGTTTCGTTGATTGGCCCGCGAACGAAAATGTACTTCTGTTCTGCTAATTTTACTATTTTTAAAGTCGTTGATTCGATTTAATTTCTTTTTTCTGGTGGGAACGTGTGTCATAAGGTGTTTCTCAATTATGCAACGTATTCAGGTACGCACATTTTGTTTGATGTTTTGTGTGAATAATGGTTTATAAATCTGATGCTATTCAAGGCCTCGCGATCATGCAAACATTAAAGAAAGTCCATGTATCGGAATCTAAAAATAGAAATGCGGCTTCAATTGATTATAGTGGAAAACCCTATCAATATGTAAATTGTAGTACATTATTAAAGTGATATCACCAATTGGATAGCGATCTTTTTCTCGATATTACACATATTTTATATGCACGCGAACATCTAACAATTATAGAACAATCTTATAGAGAGGTATGGTCAATGTAAAATTAATCGAGTCATTAAACAAACTCAAGGAAATCGCGATCATCTTTAAGGCTGTCCATGAAAATTGATGTATACAAACAACACAAGGATTTACAGGCTTTGATAAATACCCTCATAAAACATTGATAAAGCGATAAAATATTGTGCTATCATATCAGATACGATTTTAGAAGTAGACCAAAGTTTATGCATGTATATGCGTTACGGATATTCAAGTGTTATGGACCAGTATTTAAAATTAAAACGTAACTCGCATGCAATCGGGAGACCGTTAATAAAAAACTACTCGCCGTATTTTTTCGTAACTATCGGTTGAGAAAAAAAACAGTGCCGACTCAAAGCCGCTAAAAGAAGTCCAATGCATTCATCAATAAATAATGAGTCTGAGCGTCAAAATATGTGCATAGAATTATGTAAAAGGGTGGGGCAGCAGCGGGCATATATACAAAGATAGAATTAAACGTACGAAAGAATCGTTGGTAGGATTGGTTAATACGTTATGGGCGCGAGCATTTGTCGAACACGGCGAATGCGCGGCGCGCGGGTTGCCGCTCATTCGGAAACATTTCCTCACGAAACACACGCGGGATTGCCTGACGAAATGCCCAAGGGTTTTTGTGACATCGGCGTCCGACACGTCTACTCGAGCGCCCGAGAAATGGTATGGATAGAAAAGAAAAAAACAAAAAAAAGCGCGCGCGCCAAACTTTCTATGGCTATGTGCCGTTGCTCTCGTACTCTACAAAACCGCGATTGCCGCACTCCTGCTACCGACCGCCCGGCGATCTGCTATAATACTGATTTACGCGAATTTCTTTGTTTGATGAAAGAAAACACGATATTTTTTTTAAAATGATTATCCGCTGCCCGACGTTGTCGTATTTGTACTGGGCTACTGTATAAGATTTGGTTGGCCTTCAATCGATGGAGCTATGCAGCTTGTCTGTGGTCCATGGTATTTCATATTATTCGGTCGATATCGATAAGTTTTGAAAAATAGACTGGCTAAAAGATGTTGGATCTAGTAATCTTAAATGTTATTATTAGCTTGCTTATTCCTATTGCGCATGAAATAATTTTGTAAGCTTAGTTGATTAAATCGTATTTTTATTATCGCGTGAATCTGTTCACGGTTAAGCAAGTGTGTTGAAAACATTATCATTATACTGCTTAAATTGACAGAAATGAACCGGGGATTAAATTATATTTTGTATTTTAATTAAAAAAGCATAGAAAATTCTTTTCTAATCTGCATTTTACATGAGCATAAGTACAACTTTTATCCAACTAATGATGACGTTCACTCTATATTTTCTAACAAGGCTGCTTTGGGCCGAAATAACTCAATTTATGTACGCTATTCTAAGATATTCAGAATTGAATTAATTGAAATGCTAATATAATGGACGCGTATACAGTGAGAATTGGCAGTATTAAGGTTCTAAGAATTTTGCTTTCAATACACCATAGGTATCTTAAAACGAAATACCTCTTAATAACAACGTTGCTTTGTACAATGTATATTGTAATGTCTAAGGAGAGAGTTTCGAAAGTATAAGCACTGAATACAGATGTTGTTATTAATTTCTGGGAAACCAATTCACAATGTTATTTTTGTATGGAAGAATACTCTTTTCATTGGCACGGAACACATTGTAAAAAGTCAATGTGTGAACTGAATGTTTATTCATTAATGACATTCCGATGTCCAATAGTTTTATTCAAACCTGTTAATGATAAATTATTCTTGTAAATTAGAATAAAAAATAGTACCTAAACAGATTATCATTTAATACTAGTTGATAATTAATGAATATTATTTTGTGTTAATGGATAATAATTATTTGCTGCGAAGCTAATGATGATAAGTAATACCTGTATGTAAGACTAGAAAAATTATCACATGCTTGCGATGTAAATTAGGACTGTTCATTTTTCTATTTAATGTGTACTTATTGTATGTAACAAGCTAGAAAAATGTATGTGGATGTAAAAGAATACGAATTACGAGCAAAAAATCCCATGTCTCTATATTATTTTTCTTTTTCTGTGTGTTGCATAGTCGTGCTGTAACAAGCAAAATAATAATAACACATAAACAAAGAATTAAAAATAAGAAGAAAATATTAAAAAACTCAAGCAAAGTAAGTGGAAGATGCATCTAACGTGCTTTATTTTATTTATTACTTTTTCCCTCATTAATTAGAAAAGTAACTATTGCAAAAAATACATTCGTCTCAGATATAAATAATATTCGAGTATAAGGGAACGTAATTATATTGCTTGGAAATGGAAATATCGATGTCATCGATCGTCACAGTGAGACGTTTTTGTATTTTAAGACAAATTATGAAACAAAATTCCACTAAATGAAAAACAGTAGTTAATGTTCTCAATATTCATAAAACATTTTTAATTCAGATGATCAAATTAGAAAACGTGATTTTGTGCTGACTTTTAATTATACATTCACACGGATAATTATGTAAAGTATAGCGTATATGCTCACATTGAGTACGAACTACAATGTGTAATTGTATAGATAGGCTATTCTAAGGTCTGCCGTTTAGTAGAGCTGCTCTTGGTAAAGTGTCTCAAGATGTATGACCGAGTATCGGCTTGTTACGATACTTTTTAAATACACACACCCTTATAAGGGTTGCTTATATGGTGTTGGGTGTGTAACTAGAGTGTAAGCAAGAGGTTGCATTTTCTTGCTCATTTTCGCACACATATTCTTTCGAATTTATGAATCTTACAGGTTTTCACACAAAAATTTCATATAGTATTAAACAAAAAAACATCATTATGCAGTAATTAATAATTATAAATGGCTATTCAACATTGTTCGGGAGAAAATACTTATTTTATCAACAATCGAAGTTTGAATGAAATAATATGTATATTGCCAAATATTTATTGTTTTTTATACAATTCTCAAGCGAGGACACACCAGATTATTCAGTCAAATAGTAAAAAAAAACTGTCTTAGTGCAGCAGCCTAGAATTAGTGACATGTTAATAAGGTGCACAGCCTACGCAGCGAAAGGATATATAAGAGATTGGCTCACTTTATCTATTTCTTTTCCTCCACTTAGATCAATACAGTATAGAATTATTCTTTAGCGATAAGAACAATAGATTTGCAATTTTGATTCGTCATATCAAATATATACTCAAACTTGAATATCGTTAAAGTTTAAAATGAACACCGCCATCTAATGTAATAGCCTCAGTTGTATTTTTCAACCTCGTCGTACAACGTGAATTACGCAAGCCAATCCCAGGACGCGTGGAAGAAGAAGCATCTCTAGCAAAGTTCACTCCAATATCTTAACATTAATTTGTTACTCATTCCAGAGCTCGCGCGCGTCCTGACTTTTACAGTCTCCCCGTAAATTTACCTCCACTTCCACACCATAAACTTCGGATGACCCGAACGAGAACTGGCAGTAGAAACAGTAAATCCTGCGTCGTAGAATGCACAGGTAGACCGATAAGTTCCTTCCACCTGGTCCATAACGCGCGGCGCGCTATTCCACTCTAGACGAAAAAGGAAAGAGGAAGAGAGCGGTAGAGAAAAAAAAATACGAAAAAAAAAGGCAAGGATCAACAACAATGAATCAATCGCCTCAAGTGCAGAGCTCGCCTTATACGGCACTCGACAAAGGCGGAGAGACTGTACATGTGTGTCCTGTGTGTGCCACAACAGTTTTCGCTCTACGCGAGTTGTGCGAGACGCTTACATATACGACTACCGCTGCTGCGCACTTTCGTTACAACCGCCGGCCGCAGGATCCATTTGTACTATATAAGCGAGAGATCGACCTAACGTAGAATCGTTTCCGATCGATGCCGCAAGTACAGCTCCGTGTGTGTACCGTCCGAGCATTGAGCCGCGACTCTCGTATATACATATATCAGACTCGAGAGACAAAGGGTCTGCCGGCGGGCGCGGCTCCTGAAGTTGTTCTCTGCACTTCTCTCGCGCAATCGACGAGACGGTATAGACTGCACACGCACAAGATACGGCTCTCATAGGCAGCGCTTATCGCCGCGGACTCGATAACGTAGACCCGACTCGTGGCTCCTGCTGCTTATTTTACGTAATGGGATAACGGTGTGCTGGTTCCATATAATGCTAAGGATTTTCTCGAGCGTATTATCGCGGCCTACGCGAGGTTTGCGCGAATATGTGGGTTTACGTACGATGTGCGCAAGTTAATTGTTTCGAAAAGCGCGGATATTCGATTAGTTTTTGTACCTGGCATTGGTCAGCGGATACAGATTCGATTTTTTATACAATAATGGGAATCGCTTCGTTCATTTGTTTGCGTTAGCTTCTTTAACTTGCATCAGAAAAGGAAATGCATCTGATGTACTTGTTCGTGCCAGACGTGCGTTGATGCATGAAACACAAATGCTGTGGAACGTATGAAAGATTATGTCATGTGCTATCGTCCATGTAACGTTGTGACAAAGAAAAAAAATCCCAGAAAAGAAAGTATAGCGGAATTTCTACTATAAAAGGAAAAGGTTTATACACCTAAAATTTAAAAAAGAAAGCTGGACATATTCAGACTTATATGCTTATAGAATGTACAATAGAGTATATGTATAATAATATTAATAATAGTAATAATATATATCAAAGTACCTTTTTTAAAATGCAATTTGAGAAGGTACCGACAGTAATCTGATAAAAGTTTGAAGTAATTAAGTTAGAATAAAAATCAAACAATTAGTCTATTTAAAGGCACTGTTTCCTTGAAAACGATTTTGAATTCGATCGATGGTAAAACATGTTTCCGAACCTTTCTTTTTATTCAATTTGAAACTGTCACGCTTTAGCAATACATGTGTCACTGTATGGCTTAAATTACTTTCATTTTGGCTATGTCTATTGGTAGACGACATGCTGTACCATCGATCTTCGATAGTAATCGCTTTAAGGTCGTCAAGTCGTCAAATTGATGTAGAAGTGTATATATTTTTGCATTTTAAAGGTTTCCTAATAGCTTACATCTCAAAATAAAATTTCATTTGCTTTCGAACTTAATTTTTTCTATATTTTATAATTCTTTTGTGCCCACATAGTTATTTTAAATTTCATTACTTGGAGCCGAAAAAAAAATATATAATTTACTTCTCTAAATATAAATAAATCGATATCAAAGTTTTTATTTTGAGAAAATATAAAAATTTATTTTTTTCTCAATCAAGTGCATAATATAGTAAGCTGAATTAATAAAACCATTAAATTCCATTGTTCGCAATCGATACTGAAAGTAAATCTAACTAATGGTCACTTCTAAATCAAGTAAATAATGAAAATTTCTATGCTCCAAATGTCAATTGAAGTAAATATTGGCAATGTTTTATTGAATTTATTCAAAGCAGAGATTAAATAAATATCTTATTGCTATCCATAAGATACATTGTTTAATACGTTTGTAGATAAATTTAAAATGAAATAGATAATAAATGACAATATTATATACATGCCAAGTATTATTAATAGTATCTGAAGCTAGTAAAAAAATCTTAATTATTTGAAGTAATAAATACAGTACATTGATGTATTTTGTGACATACGGCAAAGCAATCAATTCATAAACGGTAGAGCACAGTATGTATACTTGCATAAGCTAAAAAGTAACAACTGTTACACAAATATATGGATGTTACGAATATGGAGAAAGCGTAAAGGAATGCGCACGCGTGCGTCTGCAGTTTGTCGCCAGCGAGCAATTAAATTAATGGGATCGTTGGATGTAAACTATATTGACGGTCATACTGTAAATCCTAGTTAATTATATTTTTTCATGTCAACAATAATTCAACTTTTACCGGGAAATTGTGAAGTTGAATGAAAAATAATCTCATATTTTTTTACTTTACTTGAAAATCATTATGTTTGAATTTAATTAAAAGCAGTGTCTTGAAATTTGATGAAGTAGACGAAGGTGTCGCAATATCAAATTCTAAGCAAACGGATGTTTAAAACAGATAATAAACATTGAATAAGAGAAACCAGCATGCATAGAAAAATAAAAATTACAAATCTATCATTCAATAAATACAATTTTTTTTCAATTTCAGTATGAGATTTGCTAAAATTAAAAGAGAACAATACAAAGCAGCATTTATTGTTAATTATTTCCCGCTGAAGTTCAGAAAATATAAAAAAGATAAAATATCATAAAATGGCATTTCCAGCTTTTGCAACGCATACTATCGTAAATTTCTTCTTTACGTTATTAAAATTATAGATATGCTCAAAATTATATGACATAGATCCTACAATTCTGAAAAAAAAATTAATGTTCTTCTGAAAGTTAAATAATAGTTTATAAAATAAGTACGAACACGATTATTCAAAAGTGCACATATTATTTATCAGTAATGCCCTCTTAAGATACTGGCTACCATGTTATTACCACTACTTTTACGTGATTTACAAGTCTTGAGCTCACGCTTATTATCTCTCAAAGAAAGGGCATCAAAAGCACGTATCCAAGAAAAGTATAAGAGCCCGAAAATAACGTCACGCTACAACCAAAATAGCACCATTCATCCAGGATTTTAAATGCAAATATATATCAAACCGCGATTCTCGATAAATACAAGGAGCTATCTTTAAATCACCGATAAGAAACCTTGCAACTGCAGCCGCACGTTATTCACGAGCGTGTACAACGTTCTCAGCGCAAACCGTAATCCTATAATTAAACCGAAACTTTATCCGAATAAGCATTATTACGCGCGGACAGTCGAATGTCACCCGACGGCCGATTGTATCTTCGGTGCGGGCAGTAAGAAGTAAGGAAGCATTCACCCGCGCGAACGCAAGGATAAAAGGATGAAAGTATATAAGTGTATACGCGAGGCAGCCGTGCTTAAAAAGGGAAGACTGTGAGCTCCTGGCAACAACGTCAGTGACCTTGTTGGGAAAAATCTCTCGATCCGCGGTATGCGAGTGCGCCGCGCGTATACTTATTACACCAGCAGACACACGCCGCATGTCGCGTGCGCTCTTACACGACTGTGCGGCCGCGGACGCGATATACTCCGTGGCATCAGGATGTAATGAATGATGACGAGCTGCTGGGTATGGAAGATGTTGTGCACTATGAGACGTGATAACTACACACTTACATCCAAATGATGAGTTGTCGATACTACAAATTCTAAGTTCATTCTGAAAAGATGACATTTCGAGGAGCTTCTATTATTCTGAATTGTAGAACAATAGATTATTAATCATCTGTAAACTTACTTGGTCTCTACTTTACCAAAGTATACAAAACTAACTCTTTTGGATTTTACCTCCAGCTTTTCCCCTTGTACATAGAGATGCGAACTTTTGACACAAGGATGATGACTTATGAAGCGCTTTGCGATCTTATCGATAGGGAGAGAAAGACCGAAGATAGAGAATCATACTCCTATCGGCGTGTATTTCTTTTACGTCCGGCTCCAGCGACTGAACATAAGGTAAGTATACACGAGCTAAAGACCGAGGAGAAGGAAGACGGGGAGAACCGCGGGAGCTGCTGCATGCCTCGGCTCTGCGGCAATCCGTCCTTCGTTCTCTTATACGCTCTCGCACCCAGTAGTCCCCCCGATAGTCCTTCGACGGTTCAGGGCTGTCCGGAGAGAGACTCGGCAGCGATATTTTCCATACTCCCGCATGCGAGACTCTCTCTCTCTCTTTCTTTCTCTTCTCCATTCAGTTTCTCCCTGTACATTGTCTCTCTTCTCTCTCTCTCTTTCTCTCGCTCTCTCGCTCTCGATCTCGCATGTTTATCTCGTGCTTTCTCAAAGCTGTTTTGCCTTTTCTCTCTCTCTCTCTTTCTTTTTTTCTTTTTTAAATTCTTTATCTCAGTTCCTGCTGGGACTGTGAGAGCCGTAGCATTTTCCACTTGAACGGCTGAATCACACGCGTCTACTTTTGCGAAGCACTAAATATATATATGTGTGAGTCTTTCGTTTTTCTCCAAAAGAGTTACGTTTACTCTAACGTCTCGTGGTTTAATGAACAGCCGGTACCTGAACCTTTATCGAATTTTGAATGATTAATTGATTTGCGTAATGTTATGCGTATTTTCATTTCAATATCGTTATCTTTACTTTTAAAAGTATAATCTGTAACATTTTCGTTTCGTTTTTATTAAACTCGTCTCAGTTTTTGAATCTTTGTTGCTTGAATGTAAAAAGACAAGATTATGTAAAGTAGTTTTGTTCTTTAGGATTTTCTTTTTGATTTGTAAAGAAAATAATATTTTCGCCATTAAAAGTTATCTTAAAGCATACAATTTATTAACTGCAACATCTCTTACGTATTCTCAATGCACAGCATGCACTAAACAGGTTATATTTTATGAATTTGCTGAAGACTGAAGATCAAGGTCAGGATCATCTTAAATTTATTGCCATGGTCAAAATGCTTGAAAAACTTGTTTAATTAACTAACATTTTATAATGATGCTTTGAGTATATAAAAATGCATAATATTTTATCAGTATTATTCAATTTGTCAGTGTTATAATTAATCTTTGAGAAAATTTTCAATCAAATACTAATTGAGAATTCAATTGACTAGATTTTCTTTCTTTATTATTAGAGTAGTATACAATTTGGATTAATAGGATCATGGATTGAAAGGAAGATGCACAATCAGCTTCATCATTGTTTCGTTGAGAGATTAATTTCTAATTGATTGAAAAAATAACCTCCTTAAAGAATCATGCAACAACGTGAACAACATGCTGACACATCTAACAGCATAACATGCGAAGACTTGAACGGCATTTCTTGATATAGCAGATAAATCTACATACTTATATATAGATTGTATCGCGAATTTTAACGGCTATCGGATCATTGCATATTTCTTAACTTTCTTCTTATTAAATGAGGTCAATTTACTTTTTGAGCTGATCATTTTCAGTCTTGCGTTATAATGTTAGTTTTGAACTGTTAGTATGCTAAACTTATAGTATATATCAATTCGTTTCATTTTTGATTAGCTTCACATTCTTAAAGACATAAAAAAATTTCCTTTCAGTCAATCAAAACCATTGCACGTGCATTTGAAAAAATATTATTTAGAACGTAGTTATCGCATTGAAAGATAAGGTGAGAGGAAAATAATAAGTAGGCAAAACACGTGACAAATACTCGCACGGTAGAAGTATGTCCGCAAAGGGATACCACAAACGATATTTTGTAAAAAAAATAAGGATTTTAATCCTGTCTACACGAGACAAACACTTCCGGTAGTCTTATTGACTTCGAGCCAAGGTGCACGCAGGGTAATTAACGGACAAAATATTTATTTTCAACGTGCCTCCCACGTGACTTGAATTATCAATCATTTCTACTTTGCGTTTCTTTCACTTATGTGCATGTATATACCATCATTGTCATAGCACGTGCACTCGCGCCTTCGATAAAATAATGTTGAAATTTCATGACTATTTTTAACTGCATGTTATACTGCTTAATTTAGTTTACTACTCTTTTGCACCGATAACAGTAAATGTAATCTTAATTCTGTAAAATTGAAATTGGTTGGATTTAAAGAGGGGTTACTGTGCCCTTGCACTCGACTATTCCTCTAGTATAATAATAACAGGAGTATTTTAATGAAAATTACTTATTCGAGGGACGGTCGCTATAATGCAAGAGCCCATTAACTTATATTATTATTCATGGCGATGCATGCCTAGCGTACAAAAGCCAATATTTATTCAAATACGGATCGGCGATCGGTAACACAATCTTACAAAATCAATAGCTTTTTCAAATTCAAAATCAGGCGAATCGGTAAACTCTCAGTTTTCCTCTTACCGAATGCCACCCACTTATTATATCGCGGATCTGTTGGCCTTTGGCGCGGACGCGTTACGCACCTTAAGTCTGTCGCGGTCTTTATAATGGCACCGCGATTACTGCATCTCCACAGCTCGCGCTCTCACTCGCTGCGCAGCTATGGGTATCCTGCTTCTCGGCATTATAATACCCTTCGATGGCGCGACGGGTCACGTGTCTCGCGCACGAGAGTCTGCTCGGGACTCGAAGCTGTTACACGCGTTGTTCCCGCGCTCGCGTGTGCAACATACATTTATCGCGTGGCTTTATAGGATCAATCGACATGTATAATTCGTCTCTAAACTGAACTGTTTTTCCCTTTTTTCATTCGCGCCCCGGTATAACGCGGGAAATTCGATTGGAGTCGGACACCGGGATATATAAACAAAGCTGGCACACGGTGGACTTTATGAAAGCTGCGTTGACCGAATGTAGAGTTTAATGAGAAATTCATGGTTATCAATGGAAGTTATATATAGACGTTTTTCGCGCTCGCCGTTTTAAAATGAATATTTCTAGGTTGAATAAAGGAGGGGCCCGACGATTTTTATGCGGATACTGATTTATTTACTTGTACGACGCCGAATTTGCAATCATTCAATTTTATCTTGTGAATTTAAGCGATAGGTTTAGTCAATAATTTATCATTATATATGTCAGATCACATGTACTGTACAACTTATGCACATTCTAATACGACTGGTTATCTGCAGTTCTACCGAGCCATAATAAATTAATAAAATTATTTTAACGTTTATAGCTATCATTCTGAAACAATGCTCCTATTACAAGAACTCAATTAACTATAAATTTGTCACTATATCGAACCAGTAAAGATTAAATGTCTTGATCCATTGTATTTATAATATTTCGTTTGTTGATGATTATTTAAATTGCTGTAATTTGATCGATTTACGGTAAAGTAAGGATGACGGTAGCTTATTGTTATAGAAGTTAAAGAAACGATAAATTGAGTTCTTATATGATTTCATCAACAATTTGAACGGTATGCAACATACTTATATATCGGTTACATGTCGTCTAAAAAACTTTAAACATGAAATTGGTGTACTACGCGGAACAACGCCAGAATTTACTACGCAGAAAAAAGTGACTGGTAATAAATAGTACAGAACGTTTTTTCACTTAAAGATTGGGTGAATAAAAGGAAATGTACAAAACACAAGGAATCTCATTCGGTTAATCGGTTTTGAATTTTGTAAAAATTTGTTGTAATATATTAGAAATCGATGATGTAGGTTTTTTCACGAATATAAAATTGCGCCAACCAATTTATCGTTAGCTCATCTTTAATTATTTAATGCGTCGTATTTTTATAGAATGAAGACATATCTCTTGTTGAGCAAGCACTAATTTTGACAGAAATATTATGTGTTTGTGGAATTTATGTACTGTATAATTAACGCCATTATGCATACTTAATTTATTTCAACTTTCTCCTTGTACATAATTTACACGCGGTGAGCAAAAAATGAATTTTTCGCCAAGTCCTAATTGTTAGTAAATTTTTGTGGATAGTCAATGTTTTCATTGTCCTTCACGATAGAAAAGAAATAGAAAATTGTTCTTGGATAATTATACTTGCAGTAAGGGTGTGGTATAATTTGAATTAATGATATTTCTCTTATCCTTAAATATACTAAAAAAAATTCGACTGAATTTATATGCAAACGTTTCACCATATCAATTAAAAATCATATTTATATTTCTGTCATATTAATTACATAAAATTATTTAGTCGACTGTGAAAATTAAAATTCTTTTAATATTGGATGTTTTTACGACATGGAGTAAATAATATAAAATAAAAAAAAAACTAGATCATATAAATAATATTAATAATAATTGCAAATGGTTAGTTTCAAGATTGGGACAAGGTGGGCGTATGGGTAGCGACAATAGATGAATGAAAATGTGTAACTGTTGTCAATAGTATATGCTCAAGCTGTATTTCGAAATTAACATACTATACAATTATTGCAAGGTATTTCAGTTCTGTCTACACTAAATAAAGTTGCTTTTTTAATGATAATGTACAAGTTAAATAATGATTTTATGCGTGTAAAGTAAATGTTATAATTATGAAAACCATGATAAATTAAGCGAAACGTAAAATACAGATTGATTTACGAAACTCTTATGCTTTATTTTTGTTACACGACTTCATCGCCGAAATCGGCATTTTTAATAACTTTTAACATAAACATTTGAAAAAATGAATAATTAGTCAAGGTTTCAAAATGTAAGATTTATAGAAAAAAGTTTTTACATTCATAATTTAAAAAATGCCGATTACAATGATGCTTAAAGTTAAGAACATTAACTAAATGTATTCCTTTAAAATATACAAATAGAGTTAAAGTATTATTAAAAATAAAGCTCATTTTTTAGAAATATTACACTAATACAGTTGAAAGATAAAATTCATCAACTCGAAGAAATAGGCAAAATTCGTTGAATTACTGAAGCCGAAGAGTTACTGAAAGTACAAGTTAAATAGAATCGAACAATTAGAAACTATATTTTGTGTATAATTAACTTGTATGATGGAAACAATGTTCATATATGTAAAAGAAAAAGTTGTGAGTATGTTTCTTAATTGATTTTAAACGTAAAAACATTTATAACGAAATATATTTGTGTTAATCTATTGTATAGTTTTATATGAATTTTTCATATCTAAATTAATAGTTATAAAGAGCAACTTTTTCTTATAAAAAAATAAGCGATAATATTATGCTAATTGTATATCACATAGAAATAGTAATGAAAAGTGTTTTAACTCTGTCAAAAATAAATCTCGTTTGGTACATCAGTACCACAAATCTCAAAATCGAACTTTGTAAGAAAAAAATCATTCCCGTCATTGCGAAAAGTATATATAGATACAAGCTATATTCTAAAACGTCTTGCATCCACGTATCAGCGTGTAAAAAATCGACACAAGCGCACAGCGAAATCCACAGCACCGTAATACTCGAAGCTCTCAATTGCCACAGCCGGATCGCAACGATCCACCTACATCGTTTCATAACGCTCCAGGAGAACGCGATGCACTTATACACCAAAGCCGGCGCAGCCGCACACCGCATCCGAACCTTCTCTCTCACCTATACAAAACAGCTGCACGCCCACACGCGAAAAGTTCAGCGAAGTTCAGTTGAAGACTTCTATTCCGCAACATCGTCCCCGGCTCCAACCTAATCCCGTGTCAACGCGCACCGCCACTCTCTCTCTCTCTCTCTCTCCAACTTCCGTTTCCGCGTGTACGACATCCAGACATATCGCGATCGCTCACCGTCAACTCGATAAAGTGATAGAATGAGAGAGAGAGAGAGAGAGAGAGAGAGAGGCGAGGGATCGCGCGCGAAAGGAAGCGGCGAAAAAGGAGAGAGGTGTCTCCCGTGAATGAGGAAGTGTCAAGGTTGCAAGGCCATCGACAAGAGGCACCGAAGGCGATCGGGAGCGAGAAAGAAAGAGAGCACCAGCAGCAGGCGAGAAAGAGAACGAACGCAGACGTCGCGGTGGCCAATCGCGCACAACACCGAGAGGCACTGTATACAAAACGGGCGGAAAATGGGGTATACTGGCGTTCGAGCGAGTGAGAGAGAGCAGCACACAGAGAGAGAGAGGGAGATTGGCTATCTCTTCCAATGCAGTGTGTCGCGAGGCTCGAGCGGCTCCCTCCATGGAATCGAGCGCGTGTGGCCGCTGCTTGGCTTGGCGTTGGCTCGAGCGCCGGGGGTGTGGGGCGGGGAGTCCTACGGACTTATAAATGAGACTCCCCGCGTTCTCCAGGTACACAGAAAGCGTAAACCGCGTCGGTCGGCCGGAGCGTACCAGAGACAACGCGGAGAGGAGAGACCACGATAACTACTGCATAAACCAGCCTATATACGTAGCTGCCCTACTGATCTAACTCTGAATTCGAGGAGAAGCCAGACGATTACCCGCAGCCGATTAAAACAGTCATGATGTTCAAACTGGTGAGTTCATCTTCCTATTTTTTTTCGTGCATTTATGTGTGTGTGTGTGTGTGTGTGTGTGTGTGTTCAATTGACTGTTTTTTATCAATTGACTGAGATTCAGTGGGAGAATTAGACGCGGATGTAAATAAACGATTGCATGTATGTGTGTGTGCCATGGGGGGAGGGGGGTATACGTAAGTGTGAGTACGCCGAGATTTTCGAACAAAGGAAAGTGAAAGGTTAAGTCGAGCGCGGAGAGAGAGAGAGAGAGAGAGAGAAACAGCAGTCTCGATGAAACGGGTCACATAGCCGCGCCCGACCTCCGTTATATGGCTCTCTCGGGCGGCTTTTCCGATGGGACCGCGTTTCTGCCGCCTTTCGGGTTTCCTTCGCCGCGGCCCACCCACACACGCTCGCCTTTTGTTCCAAACCTTTTTTCTCCTTACGCTCGCGTTCTTTTCGACTGCCTGCCCCTTCGCCCCCCGCCCCTTCTCCCTCTCCTTGCGCACTTTTAAATTTACATGCGCGTGTAATTGCTCGGCTCACGCCTACTCACTCTCTGATTTTTTTTTGTTTTTTTTTTCTTTTCTTTCAGTCTACTTACTTTTTGCTCGGTTATATACTTGGGATTCGAGATTGCGAGTCTTAACGATTTTCTCGCAAGTTTACGCGCTGAGAGAAAGAAATGTATATTCAGGCTGCAAGCACACAAGTGACATAATAATGCTTAATTCTGGAATCGGTGACGTAACAATAGAAGTCGATGGCTGTATTATTGGCTTCGTGCAGTTTTTGCAGGAGAATAAAGTGCTGGCATTTGTATGCGAAGATAGAGAATTACCATAGCACTCGATACTTAATGCTACACAATGTCTTGTTGAAGTATTTTTTGGGAGATGTTGAGATTAAGGCTGACCGAGTTCGTCTATTACTACTGAAAAAGAATGCAAATTAACTGTGATATACGTAGCACAGGTGCAGCATTCGTTAAGGCGCGATCGAAGCTTATTTATATATCGGTATTCACTTTTTGTATCTATGACGTTTGGTATACGGGTACGTTTCGCTCGATAATATACCAATCATTCACGGGAGAGATTGTTTTCAACGATAGCGCACTCTTACATAGCTACTGCTATGCCGTCACCTTCATTTTATTTATATATTTCGTGGTATCCCGCGATGCAAAGTGCATTAGGTATGTGTGTAAAAACGAGATGTCAACCTTCCACTCTCAAAGGTTTTCAATTATATGCCAAGAGGGCGTAGAAATGCTGTGTGCATTGATTAAAAAAAACGAGATTGAATGACTCAGGTGGTTTTCTAAATGCAAAGAAATCGGATTACGCAATCGATTATCCCAACGACTCCTGCTGATCGCAAAAAAGATTCTCAACTTTTAAATAATCTATTGCTATCGTAGTTATTTGCTTATCAAAGGAAGGAATTACAAAATACTTGCTTTTTTTAAAATAGTAGATTAATTAGATATCGAAGGTGTAGCTTGATATAATTGAATACGTAATCGATGATGAGCGTTCAGTTAGATTTAAATCTAAATAGATTGATTATATTTATAATGAAAATGAACTTTAAAATTTTGTGTTCTTGATAAAAAAAAAATAGTTAAAAAGAAAAGAACAATTATTTATGTATCTTTATTGGATATCAAGAATTGATAACCAAAGCAGCCTATTTTGAAAGAAAGCTTATAATGGATAGGCATTAGATAAAGAATGAGAAACTCGATTAACACCGTATCCCAACCACAGCTGCAACATGACATTATCATATCAGCATCGTTCCAGTAATGCTTCATAAATGAATACTAAATAAGTCACTTGCGTTAGCGAAACAAAAGGACAACGATATTCAAAGGACTTTGTAGCGATAATCAATTTATAATGTGTCTCGTGCAAAATATATAGTGATATAAATACGCGTACACTATACGGATATTGTGTTATATGGTATATTGGAGAAAGATTTCGGCGCGGTTTATGAAACGCTAAAGGTGAAGCTTTTTGTCACGCTTGCGGCATCAACGGATAATGGCACGCGTGAAAGAATATGTTGTTATAATTTACTTGAGCCCAGTTAAAAACATGTTGAAGTAGACCTGCAATACTTATTTCTTGTAGCATGAAATCCGTAACTTCCAAGATATTTAACTATTGTATTATCGCGATGTAAAATAGCTTCGTTTTTTTTATGATTTTCACTGTCTCAACTACGTTGTATATACCAAATCACATAATAGTTTGAATAATATGGTTTCATAATATATCATCTGAAATGTTCGTAGTTCGTTACAGTTGATTTAATCAGTTGAATAATCAATCGTTTTCATGCATTCAAAATCCACTATCTAATTGTGACACATAGATAAGTTTAAGCAAATACTACTGATACAAACAAGCTTTCATTACAGTTTTTATTTGAATTTATTATATTCATTGCTATAATTTATTTGAGATACTGTGAAAATAAGATTATTTTTTTACAGTATCTTTATACAATCGGCAATGAAAACAATCATTTTAAGATCATCTAAAGACAATATTAAAGAATTACAACTTGTATTATAATTATAATTTCATTATATATTTGACTTCGTAAAGTCCATTGAATAATATTAATAATTCTAATGATTTATTATTCAATTTCTCTATTGAAAAATGTCAATTGAACTTTAAAAACGATTTTTCTCCTTCATATTTTCAAATTAATAAAATTTCACACAAATTACTAGCTTATCCAGGATCAAGCAACAACTATCCCCGCAAAACAACGAGCCTTTTCTAAACCTGACGAATCCGCTTGCAGATACTCCTCTCCTGCGCGATAGCGGCGAGCCAGGCCCAATACCAGGGCGGTCCAGGCGGTTACCACGGCGCCCCGGCGGCACCGTTCGCCGCACCGCCAGCTCCGACCGGCCAGGACGGCAGCGTAGTCGACACCCCCGAGGTCGCCCAGGCCAAGGCCGCGCACTTCGCCGAGTTCGCCCGCGCCGCCGCCCGCGCCGCCGAGAACAAGGCCCAGGAGTCGGGTGGCTACGGGCCCCAGTACCAGGGAGCCAGCCGGCCGAGCTACGGGTACCAGGCCCAGCCGGTCCCGGCCGCGGCCACCGCCCCCTACTCCCGGGCCAGCTACGGACAAGCCCCGGCCCCGGTGCAGTACCAGCCCCAGCAAGCTGGACCGGCCTACCACCAGCAGGCCCACTTCGCCCCGGAGCCGAAGAGCTACCAGGGACCGGTAGGCGCGAAGGCTCCCTTCGTGCCGGCTCCGCTCGCTGACGACGGTACCGTGGTCGACACCCCCGAAGTGGCTGCCCTCAAGGCCGCCAGGCTCCAGGAGCTCGCCGAGGCCGAGGCTAGGGCTTACAAGTTCGGAGGGGCCGAGGAGTACAGCGGCGAGGGACAAGGTCGGTCTTCGTTCTTCATTATATTCGATAAGGGCGTGCGCGCCGGGAGACGAGTTTCTTTGTTTCGTACTTGATTTCGGCATTCTGCATTAGTAATTGAATTCGACGATGATTCAGTATGGATAAATGTTTCACTCGATGCTTTTGAATTGAATTTGTGGCTTTATTGTGAGAAAAGCTACACTTGTTTAACGATTGGAATTTTAAGCTACTCTCGTAGTAATAACTTCATTAGAACACTCAATACGAAGTACGTTACTGCATTGAACACTGAAAGTTAATAGGTAGTAAGCTTTATTAGCTGCAAAGAAACTCCTTCAAAGTGCAAGTTTCTTTTGCCACTATATAACAAGCGATCATTTTAATTGTATGACTGTGACAATGACTTATGATCAACTGCTTTAGCTTCGAGTCTTCTTTTTGAACGAAATTCAAAAATATAACTTTGAATATCACTTACTGTGCACATTACCTTGTTCTTTTCATTCTCAGCCTTTGTTATGTGAAAAAGGTTGTATCTTCACTCGTACACAAAGAAGAATTCCGAGGCTTAAGCATATTAGAAAATAAAGAGCCCTCGTTTTTTAGCTAACGCAAAGAGATGTTGTAAACCATGCATGGCCTTACACTGTTTTTTCACGATTAGTTCTGAATTTTACGATAGATGTATCAATGTGTAGATAATTCGTCGACAGGTATTACTTGCTTGAAATTAATTGGCGATGAGTTAAATATATTTTGTTCAGCTTTTTTTCTGTACTCTATGAATACATAGTCAGATAATTGATTGAGATTGACGGGCGCCTATCTGGGAATAATAACCTGTTATAGAAAAACTGTGATACTATTTTTAGAAGCAGGAGTGACTTGTATTTCTTGTTTCGTTTTTTTTTTTATTCGGAGAAGTCACTTATGTAGCTCGCTTTAGTTTCTTATACAGTTTAGAATATACGGGAATGCGATATAGGTAGAATTTAATGTTGACTTTTAAAGAAGAAACTTAAAATCTTTGTTTAAACTGTTTAAAAGAGAACATTGTTTCAATTCCATGAGCAGCTGAATTTATTTTCATTTTCCTTAGTTACCTTACGCTATTCATCAATTTTACGCTCTATATTTTACAACTCGAAAGTTAGCTCCATAATTTTCACATAAAACAGAAATATTCTGTACTTTTACGACTTTTTGTACTACTACGGTTTACGTAAATTACGTGTAAAACAACGTGTTATCCAATATTTATGAACATTAAAAAATTTAAGAATTTCCATAGTAATTTATTTACATTTTTTCCTACCGAGGAAAGAAAATGGAGATATTTTCAGGATGAAGCAAATTTTAAGTGACTATGCTACTTTTCAATCCAAGCGCCGATCGTGCATGCATTGCGAAAGCAAATGAAATAATCTGACTAATAAAAAGGTTGCATTGAGAAAAATCGACAAGCATTGTCAGTAGCGAAGGGTCTTATTAACATTCCGTTTGTATTTAAAAGAAAAAAAAGGTGTATGCTAATGACATTTCGGAATTCTAATGAAAAGTCACGAAATCGAGATTAGCATTTTTGCCGAGTCATATTGCATTTTAATACTTGCAGTCATTGTTCATAAATAGAAAGAAAGTGCAAATCGCATTAAAGCCCTATAGTATTCACTTAAATAGTTTTACATTCGAGTTTAAATGCTAGGTAATGGTATCAATAATCCGAATTGAATTGATCGGAATTATGTATTAAGCATTCGTTTAAAATGCAATATTTCAGTATTATCGAATTAAGTTCTCGATGAAAGGTCATTGCTTTCCCATTACAAGCATAAATGGTCTGCAAACTTAAACAGTACTCAGTGCAACCTTCGCGTAATCCATAAAAGTAAAATTTCATTGCATTCTTTGCCACACCGTCCAAGGATAAACCAATCGAAAGCGTACGATACATCGATTTAATCCAATGAAAAGGAAAGACTCGTGCATAAGTGCGCAAAGAGTAAAAGTTCATCACGGAAGCATATAATCATTGGCAAACGGCGTTGCAGCGCGAGAATAACAATGTGTCGTAGGTCACGAACCGATCGAGCCCTCGGGCAACTTCACGTAACGAGAGTTAGTGCCTCGGAGCCAGATGAGGAAAAAAAAAAGAGTCACCGGTAGCGAATTAAGCGGCGTCAGTCGGGCGAGAACCGGTTCGCCGAAGGCTCGATGCTCTTGATCGCTCTATCGCTCACCGCAACAGCAGCTCTCTAAAGCAGTTAATCGACGCTCGGTCGCGCGCGCGCACCTTTCTATGTACCGATAACAATCGCGAAATTAGCGAGGGAGAGAAGGTTGATTGCGCGAGTTGTATATCGCGAGACAATGATGATGGATCGGATATTTAAAGGTCGCCGAGGGAAATCGTCATCCTTCGCTTGTCTCGCTTAGCTCGATTGCGGAAAAATCAAACGCGAGGAATGTTTCCCGTTGCAGAATACACGATTTACATAATTTTAGAAAAGCCAATATAGCGGCGTTCGTTGGTTTAGACGTCGGGTCGCAGGTGCATTTTAGTCTACATTTAGCCTTACCTCGTTGTTTACCGTCCTGGAATGTTACGCGCTTTATATAATTACACGCGTAAGAAAGAGATACGATTCAATTTTCGTAATAGCGGTAGTTTTTTTTCTGGTCACTGATTGGTATAAAAAAGAAGACTGCTTTGCTTAATGGTCTGTTTAATTCGCGGTAATGAACTCTGTACTTTAATTTTTTAGAGCGTAAAAAATCAAATAGTTCAATTTGCAGTATTATTGATGAATACAGTTTCCAATCCGTGTAATTATATGTGTTAATACTATTTCTTTTTCACGCTTTCATCTAATCGCGCAGTCTTTAAGCTTGATTGTCTTTTTTCACTGTAAATACATTGAACAACCAGAGAGAAATTAAATTATAACTAGCAAGCTGTTAACCATAAATCATGTAAAACAATTTCGCTCTAATTTATCGCATAATTATTTTTCAACGGGGAAACACACGAGCATGAACTATTGCTGGTCTGTCATAAAATTGCCGCCGAACAAACCAGGTACTACTAGTTTGTCTGTATATGGCCATTAAGAAATATTAACCGTGCATTATTAACCTGTGCCCAGGCATGCAGCACCTGTCAGCTGTATTTTTTGCTACGAAACAGCTGCGTTTATCTCATTGTTTGTCGGTTATTGCAACTATGTATTCATATCAGTGCATGCTGTGCAATTTAATTTAATGGTATCTTATTACTAAATTTTGAAACGCAAGTCTTTTAATTTTTTTTTAAGTATAGTCACGTAAAATAGAATGCTTTGATTTAGCATGAATAACTTATTAGCGCCTAAGGCGACTGCTACCAACTAGTTGACTGACCTGTGTAGTTTAATTAAGATACGAATGTAAACTTGACTTATGAAGATAAAAATATGTTCTTTTTTTTCTATTTTCATTCAAATGTAATTCCGACTTTACTCTATCTTTTACTATTCATAATTATTGTTCGCTTTGGAAATAGTATAGTTAATAAATTTTTTTTTTTTAGTAAAGCATTCAGTTGAATAATTTAGAAACACTTTATAAAGTTAATTAGTAATAAATGATATTTCTTAAAATTTAGTATTTAAAAAATTAAGAATCAAAAATTCATATTTTATTCTGCCTGTTTAATATTATCCGCTACTACTTCAAAATGTTTTACGACATTGCCAATAATTTTGATACTTAAATGGAATCCAGTTATCCTTATATTATCGACGCATTATTTTTCGTAATTGTAAGCAAGCACAAGATAAAATATTTCTCGTAATCGTAAAGCAATTCGACAATTACCTAACGGCTTCGGTTTTATTTTCTAGGCCAATACCAATCAGGACCTCAGCCCGGTCAGTACCAACCTCAAGGTGCCATACCCAGGACAGCCTATCCCGGACCCAACTCCTACCCAGGTGCTCCCCAAGGCTTCGCTGGCGCCGCACGATCATACCAGCCAGCTGCACCAGTCTACCAGCAGCAGCCTCAGGCTTACCAGCAACAGCCCCAGAGCTACCAGCAACCTCAGAGCTATCAGTCGCAGTACTGAAGATGGAACATATAACAACCGCAGGACGGGCGATCTCTCGGCGTGATTCTTACACGTCCCTTTACCACGCGTTCAATACTTGTACATAATTTAGGCCAATAATAAATTTTTTTTTCTACAAACTTTTTCATGGAGACCTAATACATATTAACCTGCACGCATGCTTCCCTTTTGGCATCTTCCTTTTTTTTAAACTGAATCGCTGATATTTATGCGGGTTATTATATATCACTTGTTATAGAATAGTTGAATAAATAGTTTCGATTGTCATTTGAAAGAAATTACTAGAATAGTTTGCCTATCACTTACAGCTGGATTTCAAGCTTCTACTTCGATACGTTTTCGTTTCAAAATTGCTTTTACAATATAATGATTTTTTACGTAAAAATTAAACATTAATAAATGACACGATTATAAATTAATATTAAATTTTTTTAATTTAAATTTAAAATAAATCTCATGTTTATTGAACATTTAAGATTTCATTTGCAACTAATTCGATTTTATATATATATGCAGCTGTAATTTATTTGCCCTTAGATTATTTTTATTGCAACCCCGTAACGTTAGTAAGTTACGATCAAAAAGTTAAGTTAATTATAAGTTTAATTGTAAGTATAAGTCCTTAACAATTGCAGGTGAAACGCTTTATTATTAATATAATGGAGGTAAGTATGTATGACAGTGTCAAAAGGTTAAAAATATTTAAAATCCTTTGGTTTTTCATTCGTAGTTCTTATCATTGATTGAGATGATAGGGAATTTAAATAACAGCTAAAACAGGTACGTATATTTATAAATAAAAAAATTTTTTAATCTATTATACAAATATAAAAAAACGAATATTCAAAGTATAAAGGTAACTGACTATACGTTTGCGCTCTGCGATACTCATACTGACATCGAAGGTTATTTGTAATAAGTAGTAAGAATCAAGTCATGAAGCAATGAAATGAGCATTATTATACTGAAAAAGATAAGTAGATAAATCTAGAGTCAAAATACTATTTTTATGAAAATTAAAAGTAATATATATGTAATGAACTTTCACTGATGAAATATGACCCTAGATTTAGCTACTTATCTGTTTAAGTTTACTTCATTTTAATAAAGTATTTTTGAGAATCCCCTAGGTAGTTAATTACCTAGATAGTTCATATTATCTAATCAACTAAAAAACTAAATTAAAGCTTAAAAGATAAATTTTTTAGTGGATGTAGTTTCAAATTTAATATCAAGTTATGCGAAAAATCTCTAGAAACCCAGTATTCTTTTAAAAAAAATTAATTATAACTTTCTTAAATCTCTATTAAATTCTGACGACGGTATTTGAAAGGCCAGACTCTAAACTAACAGAAACACTGTAATTTTGTATTTTTTTATGCTGATAATAAAAGGAGTTATGGCGTTGAATGATAAGGAACAAAAGTCCATTTGAATGTTGAAGGATGAAACCAAACGTTAACCTACAATAATTTTATGTTAGGTTTATAATATCTAATTGCGTACAAAAATCAAACTTATTTACACATAGGATTGATGAGTAAAACATTGCAAAATAATTTTTTCTTTTATTCAAGTGAAAAGTTTGCACCATTTGAACTTTATACATGTTTCATTAATCGAGACTGGAAGCCGAAAAAGAACTTAATTTTGTGTTACATAAGTTCAAATATTTAATAATTAGATGTACATAAACTGAGGCACCATTATAAATAATAGATTTTCGTTAAAAATACGTGTATATTTTTTTAATTATACTCTACGGAGTGCAAACTATTTAATAAAGTGAAACTATAAGGAGAAACCCATCATAATTATTAAATATTCTTAGTAAAAGTATTTGAACATTTTTCGGTGTTTTAAAGGAATCAAAGATATAAATGTGTCAATTTATAGAAAATATATTTTTTTTAATACTTAATAGCATCAAATAATATTTAAAACATGTATTTTCACAAGTTCTGTTTTAAATAATTAAATTTTGAATCTAGTATTAGCAATAATTTCACAAGAAGTAGGATAGAACCAATTGATCGCAGCGAACAAAATTGTCCCTTTTTAAAATGAACGACTTTTATAATATGACATAGATACCTAAACAAAAGCGATAGGATTAGGATCCAAGGTCGATAGGATTTTTAACAAGGATTTCCAATCGTGACTCTGAATTTGATATTAGACGTGTGCTTCAAGGTCATTTGAAGATCAACTTAATAGTATTGGCTAACCAGGCGGAACCACCATGGACCTCGCCTTAACTAGCCGGACCCACTACGAATCTTACCTTAACCAGTCCGACGAAGGATGAAAAATTGACTTATCCGAAACATTTTGAACTCTATTGACCTTTTGAGCCCATCGCTCTGACGATCGAGCCACGGTAGACCCCGAATTCAATGTTTATTTAAAAAAAAATAAACAAACAATAAAGGCAGCTATTAACATAATAAACAGATGTAAAATGCGGGCAAGGGAGCTACAGTGTACTAGCAGAAAGTGACTGCTTCTATGCAGTTACGAAGTATATAACTCACTTTTACTTTGCATTATGGATACTAAGTGCATTTAACAACGGCCCGAAATGATACTTACATTTCATTAATCATGCATTATACCAACAGGTTATATTACAATCTTAAAGTCATTCGACGTCATGGGTCGATGATCGTAAAACACTGCCAATGATTAACGATCGATCGATAGTGATGTTTGTCGATCACGTAGCGATAGATCACTGACACGAATTCGTTCCTACGAAGAATGTGCTCTGAAAATTCCTATGGCAATACGTCAACCACTCTCCGCATTTTTTGAACTCGATGAGAATTTTTGCAGATACTCCTGACGTGACTTCTCTATGTAAGAGGATATGAAAGGGTCGTGGTATGCCCTAGATTACAGAAAGTATCCTCACTTTAATAGGTTTTCTTTAATTTTTCAATAGCCATAATTTACAAAATATTCGTTAAGAAATTTCAGCACGATTAAGGATTTACACGCCTATTTCAAAATTTTAAATATAAACTAATTGTTTTAACAGTAAATCTACACAAAAGTTGAATAAGTAGTTCACATAAATATCAATACTTTGAATGATTCTGAAAAATTATTTCGTTAATTGATTTTACAATATAGCCATAACTTTGTTTTGGTATTATTGAAAAATATTGCTGAAATGCCTTTAAGATATTATAGCTTAGAACCTCTGTAATAAGTAGCTTAAACGATTTAGCCAATTATAATAAATATTAATAATAACCATACAAATTAAGTAAATTAAAATTTGAAGCTGTTTCATTTATATTTATAGGCATAAGCATGCGACGTGCTGTTAAGTGATTAAAAGCTGCGTACATGACGGCGAAATATCATTAAATTAATAAAAACTTTTATTTAATATATTTTGTGAAAAACTATTTTAATTATTTCTTTGGCCATTTTTCAAATTTTTAATTTTCAAGCAATGTGAAAGTATGAAACGAGGAATGCGTGGAAACAAAAGATCAGTCAGTTTGTTCGAGCTTAATCTGCACTCCCACCTATCTTTCTCACGCTCGAGTATCAAATTGACCGTGTTCTAATATACACTACATTATACATCGCAGTATTACGTTAATGACATTTTATCGCATGCAACTTGTAAGCCGCAATATAACCCACATTTAACTTTGCAACACTATAGTGATGCTTCTTCTATTAAACTTTACATTTATGAAGACATGCCCTTTCAAGCTTAGTCGTGCAATTTATGAATACTTTGTACGCTATACAAATAGATAATATTATATAATTTATGATCCATTGCAACTATTGTTAGCTCTAATCATAGTGACTAAAATATTATCTAAGTAGAGTTTAAACTTCAACTAAATCGACCAGTGCCTATCTTAGCAGCACGAGGTTTTTATAACAAAGTCTAGTTTCAGTCTAATATTCATTTTCACTCAATCCATCTTCTCATTACCTTTTTGCATGTGTTACTGCTGTCATTCTTAGACTTTTGCTAGTAAAAGTCAGTTGAAATTCAGTTGGTACCTAAAAAGTGACTGTAGATCAGACCAAGTTCAAATCTACTTTGCTTTGGCCGATTTCCGTATCAGTGTACTGCCTCAACGAGGAAAAAATTAGCATATTGCTGTTCAAATTTTCTTCAAATAATACTGATCCGATAAGCCGATTTCCCAGCACTCCCTTCAGCCAGCGACATCGCGTGATATAATAGAGCGAATCCAGTACCGTGCCCGAAAGATCTCAGTAAGAGAAATTCAACCGGGCTACGTTATTCATAAGGAAGCGCTTGAAAAAGTGCGTTGAAAATGCAAATTAAAAATAAATCGTTATTACAAAAGTATTTAAATAAGAAAAATGCAACATGTAGATTTTATATGAATTTGGAATTTTCTATATAATGGTATATCAGAATACAAAAATATATCGATGGGTGGAAGAAAGAAGGTCTTATCTCGACGTGGGCTAAGGAATGTGCTGTCTCAACATGTATGTATTAATTTGTATAGATATTAAATATGAAAAAGTTTTGAATCTTTTTGGTATAATAAAACAACTACTTACATAAAATATTTTTATCTTTACATTAGGACTTTTTAGAAAAATAGCAATAAATGTCAGGATATATTTATTATAAATCCTATTACTTAACTACTCTACTTAATTGAATGGCATGTGCTAAAGTCGGCAAGACTAATTTTTGAAGAAAAAGAAAACTCTGTCAACACCTCGGTACTGATGTCAACATTATGTGATTCCGATTTCATAATTCCATCCATAATTTACAGAGACTTTATGAAACTGGAATCACATAATTTTCACATGATTACCGAGATGCTGACAGAAAGCTTTCTTCAAATATTCATCTCTATTTTTATATACTTCGTTAGATGTAAAAATGGTAAGGAATCTTTCTATTCCTAGCACATTCCGTTGAAGAAATTCAAGCCATCAGATTCAAGAGAAATTTTAGACAATGTTGATTTCTTATATTTATATGTATCTATTTCTATTTTAGCAAATCCCATATTTTGTAATCACGAGGTATACTTCCATTTTGCAGATAATCCCTTGAAAAATTTTGTTGAAAGTTTTGAAATACTAAGTGTATAATCTGCTACATATAGTTGATGATGTAGGGAATTTCAAACCTTTAGATTGCTTTAGTGCACCTCGGTTCGAAAAACACATTAAAAGAAATTGCGCTGATAAATTATTTTTGACGTTATTAAAATACAAATATAAATATAATTTTAATATGTGTTCATATAGTAGATCGTATGCAGTTATTGGCTCACTTTACTTTAATTGTATTAAAGGACCATATTCAAAATCTACAAAAATGCACCTCGCGCTGTCAAGCAATTTCATTATCGATTTTTCGAAATATAACAAAACGATGATCCCGCATACTCCGATAAAATTGGTATAACGAATATTTCCCAGAGCGAACGATGGCCGTATCTAATAATCCAGCGCGTTCCACTTACACCGAAGAACAATATACATCCGATTATGGCCTTAACCACTCTCACTCGATTCACGATTTCGCGATTCGTCCGCGCTCGGTGCAGGAGTGTGTCGCAACAACTCGAGGCTGCAGCAGCCTCCTCGCGAGCTTCGCCGAGACGTGAGAAGGTGAGTCGACCAGAGAAAGAGAGAGAGAGAGAGAGAGAACGTGTCGAGAGAGCATCGTGATTATGGCTCTGGGTAATAAACCGTGCGGCGAAGCGAGCGCCTCTCTTTGTGCACTTCATTACCATTCCTTCTTTTCTGACTATGCACGGGTGAGTTAAGCGGCCGAGATTCGAGCGTTTGAATGCGTCTTAAATCGCTGTTCGCCATTTGCTGATTGCACCCTTTTCCGCCATTCACAGACGGGCTTTTTCTGTTGTTATGATTTTATGTGCAAATTGATTGGATATGTTAGTTTAAAATGAAAGCGGTTATACGACATACTGATCTCAGCTGCTGTGTATATATGTGTGTATAGTTTTGATGATATTTATGGTCTTGTTACGATTCAACTGTGCGGAGCTGCTGCTTTTTTCTCAGGATTGCATATGCTCGAGAATTTAATGAACATGCTCTATAGTAGTATAATACAAGGATAATTAGTGGTTCTTTACTTTATTATACATGTTATTTTATACTATTCTCAAGTCTAATTTACTTTGCGAGATTCTATTCAAAATAAATAGAACACCTTATTGTACAGTTTTTGTAATACGGTTTCATTTCACATTCCGAATGACAGCATACAGCGAATTATATTATTTTGCAAACTTGGAATACAAATTTTAATACGTGGTTTATCAATCACAAGATATATTAAATTACAATCGCAATCAAATAATACTAGCGATATAAAGAAGAATTCATTGACAATGGAATTTATAGCTAATTTGTTGGTTTTAAATCGAAATATTTGAAATGAAAATAATGCCGATTCTGCACTGTTAAGAATTTATTCATAAGTTTGGTATAGAATTACACTAGCGTTGTGTTAAATCTACACTCATATATTGCGTTATCATGTACATAAAAAACATACAAATTCAAGACAATTTTTGTGTTCTTTCAGGTACAAGAATAGTGTTAAAATTTGATCGCATTTTGAAATATGTGTGCATGTGTAACTACACGTATCTAGAATAGAAAAAGTAAAATATTAAGACATAATTATTATAGATACTAATTGTGTTATAATGATTTTTTATTCTAATATATAAATTTTAGTGACATTGAAACGTCAGAAATATTCAGAATCTTGCTACTGTGCACTTTAAGTAAGTGCATTCTAATTGAACAGCTACCGGAATAGAAATGGAAGCAACGGTAGAAAAAATTATGTAATTCAATTACACTGACCAATTTTTTTTACAGTTTGATTATTAATGAGATTCAAATGCTCGAACGAAAATTGAACTAATGCGTTATTAAACTGACTTCTTTTAACATTGGTCTAACAGTCCCGTGTAAATATTTGTAGCTTGATACCTTGAAACCATGAAAAATGAGGTTATATGATTTTTCCGGGAAGTCTTTTTTGTATTGCTTAATTGGAAACTGTAGCTTAATTATACAACATTCCTCTCTACCATTTTCCTACTTAAACAGTACTATGAACAGTAGATGATACACATATATCGACACGGCGCCAATTACGAATATTTAAATAGACGACAGCAGTTTTCAGATGTGTTTATTTTTTCTAAGACATAGCTCGTCTATACTTTCATACTTTCAGCCTGATATTCAGTTGAATATTCACCATTTCTTAATTTTAGTTCGAAATCTAATGCCTTTCGGAAACGTACACTTCAAATTAATGAATATGAAATTTTTTTTATCAATTGATAAAAAATATATAAATTTACACGAATATTTAATTATTTAATTAATAATTATCACCAAAGCTTCATCACATATTAAGAACTTGTTATTTTTAAATTACATGCAATGAGTAGGTTTTAGCTAACAGTTACAATTTAAAATTTAATTACTGCCCATTTTTAACTGTAAATAATTTTTAATATAGTCACGATTGCTTACCAGCACTTTATCCTGTAGACATATCGATATTAAGTGGCACTTTCACATATATATATATATATATTCAATAACATTGTTAAATTCAGAAAAATCGATAATTGAAAAAAAACTGTTAATTTAATAAACACTGTATTCAGCACTTCCTGGACAATAATAAAAGCTCACTAACTCATTGGCAGCGACATATCTTTTCACCTCGAAATATAGAATTGATCAATCGCATATCCATTCGATAAAATATAGCGGTGCTCCGTCAACGCGGCGGCGGCCTCTAAAGGCGTTTTATCAGCACGCGAAAGCAGCAGCTTTGATAAAACTCTCTCCGGCCGCGAGGCTAAAAATTTCAACAGTCCGCATCGGACTGCTACTGCGTAAAAATAAAGGAAAATAGGGGAACATGGTTCTATCGCTGGCAAAACAGCTCCGCTAATTACACATATCGATTTCTCCGAGTAGATCCGCGAATGAATTTCAGAGAGTCTCTCGGCTCGGAGTTGCTTTTTTGTTTTCTTGCCCCGTTTTGTCCATAATAATCGTCGATGGTTTTTTGTCCGTCCCTCGAGCTCGTGGTCTGAAGGCGAATTGCGTGTCCATCGCGCACAAAGCTACACCAATTGCGTACAGCTTAAAGGCCTCACAATCGCTGACCGCGGACTCGACTCTTGCGCAATCCAATATCAAGAGCTCCGGATTCAGTTTTAGCGTGTTACATGTATATATATCCTCTACTTCTAGCGTCTCACTGCTACCAGCTCTGTCTAGCTCATTCATTAAATATATATACATAGAATAATCGACGTCGAGACTGTTCCGAGTTCTGCTCGCGCGCTGCACGCTCTCGTCGATTTTCCGGTGATTTCTCTTTTTTTTTGTTTCGGGAGTAGCACAGGAACTTGATGGAACGGAAATGACTTACTACTGAATACGCACTGCTTATAACATATCATACGTACGCTTATGGTGATTAGTTATGTAAGGCGTGATATTCGGAAGGATGTGCTGGAAGTGTGTGAGCAGTGCGTTGCTAGCTTTTTTGTTTAATTCGTATGAGAGCGTTAATGAAAATACAGTAATTTAATTAATTATTTTTGCTGTAAAAAAACTAGAAATCATAAAGAGAAAATAACGAGATTCACCAGTGTTAGCACAACTAGATATTGGCTTATGTACAAGTATTTATTTATTTCAGTCTGTATTTTCCAGAAATGGACGTTGTTTACAATATCACATAATTTACTCATTTATAGAGTATTAAAATTAAATGAAATTAAACTGTTCGCTTGAGTTTACATCACATTTTATAGTGCTATTCTTTTTTTTTTTTAGATAAATCTGTAATTTAAGCAAAAAATATGAGGATAGAAAAGGATTTTTCTGCATTTTTATTCGATTTTCTGTACAGTAACTACACACTGTCTACTAAACTAAATTCACATTCAAATTACGATTTTAGTGGTATTAATTTTAATCAATATGATCGAGTTATACATATTTTTACTCAATCGATAAACTTTCAATAAAATTAGGCATTATTAGTTAACCCCATAATACTGAGAGTAATTCCATTCATTGTCAATTTTTTTATTTCAACTTCAAATAAAATAAATCGTATTAAAAATTTATATTTAAAATTGTGTAATCTTTGTATGTGTAACATAAAAAGAGGTATTGAAATGTTTAGATATGCAAAGTGTTAAATCAATACTCGTAAACATTTCTCAATTATAGTTACATAGGATATTTATTTTTGGTCGATTGCATCGATATTAGTTGTAATCGATTATGTCATTAATGAATTGCGTCATTTAAATCACTAAATACAATTTTTGAGTGCTAATCATATCAAAACGATTATGCATAATATATTTTTTTTTTTAAATTAGGTTACTTCACCATGATTATGAAAAGATCTAAAATTATTTAATTTCTAAACTTTAGCTTATGTTAATTACTCAAATTCTTATCCCTGTGTAAAGTTTTATCATTATTTTTAATAGTATCATATTTTAATAGTATCAATCCTCAATAGGTCTCTGCATTCTAAAACATGACACACCTATGAAAAGGTTAATTAAGGCCATAATTGTGGTTTCGCTTTGCCAAGATTTTACCACTGAATCTACGTGCCGTAAAAGTACCAATTTGAGCTACAACCACGTGAACTATAATTGTAGCTCTACCCACAAGAGATAGTTTTTTGCAATCCTGTCTAAATTAAGAATTTGCTACGCGTTCATCCATAATCTATTTTAGCGTGATAAACAAATCAAATTCCATGTTTTAGTAAACTTCAGTAATTTCCTAGAATCGTAAAAGTATTTTTCTAAATAATAATTGTATGTTAACAATACTTTTATTCAATTTTACAAACATCAAGTCGACATTGGTTTAAAAAAATGAACTAGAAATTTCTTTAAAAAGATTAAATTATAAGTGAGAATAAGAATTAGAATGTGTTATAAAGCAGTTATTTATATTATATATTATTATGTTTTTTTTTATATTATATTAATATTATATATTATTA
>UELU01121623.1:23239-57849 GCA_900490025.1 Megastigmus dorsalis | reverse complement strand
GATCAGTTCAATGTTAATAAACATTTTTCCAATAAACGAATGTATTTAATAAAAAAAAGAAATTAATAAAGTATATATCAGAGCGGCCACGCGCGCTGTATAATATTCGCACTTGCAATGGCTGCTGACTGCCTCTGCTCCACTAAACTGAGGTCTGACTGTTTTTTTCTTATATTATATATAACTAACACCCCCGTCGCGGCTTCGCCCACGCTATAACACATAGATGTAATGTAATAATTGTTTAAAAATGTTTTGATTTTTTTTAATGATAGATTTATAAAATTTGATGAAAAATGATAGAAATATGATAATAAACAAAACCCCCTTACCCCCCGACCCAACGTTGTTTGCCTGCGGCGCCCGCCTGTATTACTAAAGAAATAATAATTAGAAAATATATTAAATTGTTTTATTTCTTTATTTTCTTTATTTAGGAGTAGTAACTGTTTTTAAATGAAAGTTGTATAAAGAAAAAAATCTCTAGATCTCTTGCGCAGCCGTACACATTCGCTTATGAATCTTAGTGCTCATACTCTGTTAACAAAATTATTTCTTTATTGCTAATAGTTATAATAAATGCTAAAACCTTATATATTACTTTAACTTGATTGATTCGCGAACTATAATGTTAAACTCAGTTTAGAAACATATTGAATAAATTAAAAAATAGTTTAATTAAATTCGTTATTTGTACTTTCTTATGAGATAAAGAAATATCTCTTGTAATCGTTTTCTCTATGTTCAAATAATTTCTTTTCTTCAAATTCTTATTTATTCAAGCTAAATAAACTTGCTATTTGAATTCACAAAATCAGAATTGTTTGAAACAATTAAATAGATTGTTTAGTTCCAAGAGAAAATTTATTTGAAACGATATATACTTTGAGTTGAGGAAAAGAAATATGTGTTTACTAAAGTATTGAATTATTACCGAATAATTAGTTTGATTCAAAGAAATATTTACTCAATTCAAAATAAAAAAATACTCAGAATAATAAAATTTAACAAAGTAAAATAACAAAATAATTTAATTAAAAAAATCTAACATTCTAACAAGTCAAAGAAATATTTGTTCATAAATGCTTTCTCTTATAATCAAATGATTTCTTTACTATATAAAACATCATTTACTCTACTTGAATAAATATACAGCTGTTTGAATTTACAAAATGAATATGTATTTTTGTGATTAAATCACTTGATTGAAACAAACAAATGGTTTGTCTAGTTCCAAAAGAAAATTTATTTGAAACAATATACATTTAAGTTGAGTAAAAGAAATATGTGTTTTCTAAAGTATTGAATTATTACCGAATCATTAATTATTTTAAAGAAATATTTACTTAATTTAAAAAAAAAATAATTAAAGTAACAAAATATTAATATGTCACTTTGACTTTTTCAGCATTACAAACAAATACCTGAATATTTTTGGTTTGATGAAATAATTTAGTTAGTGCAAATAAAATTTTTCTTGTTTTTAATAATTTCTTAATTGAAGAATTATTTATTCGTATCAAATAAATGTCTACTTTTCAAAAATAAATCACTTAATTATTTTGAATAAATATTTATTTAGATAAATATTGTACTCACAATGACAAATAATTCTTTTAATCAAATAAGCTTTCTTTGGATATACTAAACATAAAACTATGTTTATCCCAAATAAATATTTATTTTATCAAAGCAAGTAATAGTCAGTTCAACTTAAATAAATATTTGCTTGAATCAAAGAATTTATCGGCAACGAAATGCATTTAGTCGAATCAATGAAATTTTTTTTTCAGTGTACGATATTTCCATCGACTTAATTATGCTAATGCCTAATGTATCTTTTTAGGAATCGTGTAGATTCGTACACCCACCGCTTTCAAACAACGCTGCAAGATTTAGCGAAATCCTCATTTTTCCCCTCAAACATCCTACCGCTGAAATTCAGCGCACAGACTCCGTTGAATTTCCACACGATATCCACAGTCGCCTTGACGCGAGACTCGAGCTCTCACGAGATCAAAACAGCCTGTTTCGCGAGTCTCTCGGCTCGCATCCAATAGCCGCGAATAACCAACAAACTTTGCCCACTCGAGGAGTCGTCGCGAGACCGCTGCGCTAGTACTAAAATCTATATACACATGCATATATAGAAAAGAAGCGTTATACTGCAGGATAATTTTAGGTCTCCTTTTTTCTTCGCTCTCGATCGCAGTTTTATACCGATCTATAGTATGGCCTATTACACACAGACTCCGCGCGCGCGCATGCGAATTCCTCTAGGATGCGGAAGCCACTCGGCTGATTTCTTGCACAAGTTTTTATCGCGACCGTGCAGGGGGCGAGTAGTTGCAAGAAAGGAGAGTATAAAAGCCACGACGACGACTCTCATCGCATCGCATACTGTGTGTGTGTGTGTGTGTGTGTGTGTGTGTGTTTTTGCTGCGCTCTGATTTAAAGCGAGTAGGGAAAACTGTATGGCCAAACTGTGTATGTGTACCTACAACACACCCAGAGACTGCGGAGAAGGTGGGAGTAAAGTCTGTGTATAGGATCCGAACCCCGAGAGCTGAGCGCGCGGGGGATCCTGTATACGACATTATACCGCGTTGCCCGGCCTTGGCTGCAGTAATAATACCCTGCTTACACCGGGGCTATTACTTTGGTCGAGACCAGAGAGAAAGATATATATACATATATAAAGAGAGCGGGACAGAGAGAGAGCTCGCGAATTTCGCGGAGTTTAAAAGTTTCTCCCGGTAGCAGCCCTACTCTCTTACCCCTCCGACCGAGTTTGCTACCAGCCCCCGAGTCGCACACGCGTGTTTGTTCTGAAAGTGCATCCTCGCGAGGAGGGAGAGAGAGAGAGAAAGAGAGACAGAGAGGAGAGCAAGTTCGACGTGCGCACAGCCAAACGAGGAATACGCGTATATTTCTCTTTGCTTATAGCGTATATAGATGTATATAAGTAGGTGTATGTATGGGTACGTGTGAGGGAGCGAGTGAGCTGTTTGTTTTCGAGGGAAAGATAGAGAGAGAGGAGAGAGAGAGAGGCGGGAGGGAAGCCGTGCCGAGAATCGCACACCAAATATATATATATATATATATGTGTTTGTGGGTGTGTGTGTGTGTATAAGGGGTAGTTGCGTCTTTCCGAACCTAAGGGGGAAATGGTTGGGGGAAGAATAATGGCCGATTCACTTGTCGCTCGCTAAATTTTATTTACTGTCGCGTCGCTGCATCCGACGTCCCCGTCGCCGTCGCTGCTGCTGAGTTGGATGAATCCTTTTGCGCGGAAGCAACACGCCCCGAGTTCCACAGTTCTCCCGCCCCCTCCCTTCTCTCTCTCTCTCTCTCTCTCTCTCTCTCTCTTTCGGTTGCGTTTTCATCCGAGCGTCTTTCCGCCGGTTTTTTCACCATTGTCACAAGTGCGTGTACTGCGGATTTTGATGCAACGTTTCTTCTTTTTACCGGATTTTGCCAGCTCCGTCGACGTGTCTCGGTGCGCTGTTCCAGAATGCTATTGGAATTAAGTCCGTTATCCGTGGTGATGCTTCAACCGCTTGGTTTCGTAGCCGTGTAACTATGGATGCGCACAGAATCTACTCAATTTTTTGGCACTGGATCATCACGAAGCTTAACCGAACAATCGCAAATTAATTAAGCAACTATATGATACAGCATCGGTAGTCTAAATAATAAAAGCCGCTTTAGGGGTCTAATATACAGGGCGACTAGCCCCCGTGACTAATAGCAGTTGAAAGTAAACGCGCCTAGGCCACGGATTTGGCTTGCGATATATATAGGGTTAGGGATGCAAGTCCGGGCGCAATAGCCCCGCTATCCATCGGTGCGAGATAAGAGCGAAAACACGGGGGCTACCAGAGGCCCCGCCGAGGAAATTCGCTCCTACACACACACAGACTGAGAGACACACATATATGGGTGGGCAGCAGCAGTAGCAGCAGCTACGACACCGTCCAGCTCTTTCGAGCAGCGCCACGTGCATCTCCGGACCTATACTGTGTGGGTATGTATGTATATATATATATATATATATGTACATGTATATAGGGCCGCACGCGAGGGCTTACATAAGCCGAGATACGTTAATCCGTCGAATGATTGGCGCAAAGCTTTGGTAATCCAGTGTCGCGAGAGCTTCTGGCCGACCTGCACACACTTGGTGGCCGACCTGCAGCGGCGTCGCTTTGTGCTCCTCTCTCGCGTGTCTATATGTATGTTTGCGAGTGTGTTTGTGTGTGTGTGTGCGTGCGCGCGCGGGAGGACCCGATAAGCCGCTGTTTTATTAGATATCGCGGCTACGCGGGGATTACTTCTTAATTGAAGCGGTTCTCGCTCTTGCTCTCTGTGTCTGTCGCTTTCTCTCTCTCTCTCTCTCTCTTTCTGGGATACTGTCGTGTTCTGCGTCGATCGGTATAGTTTAGTCTGTGGAAATGGTTTGTTACGGGGATGTACGCGATGTTGAGGGAAGAGGGCTTTTATTCTAGAACGCGTGGCGAACGCTGACAATTGCGGATGCGCAGAAATCATTTCGTTCATTCTATATATAGATGGGGATATGTACGGGAAGCAGCTTCGGACGCGCTAACAATCACGACTTGATTTGGGCTGCATCGCTGTGTATACGCTCGCGGGTTCGAAGGCTTTTCCGCGCTTTATCTCTGACGTGTGGGCTTTCGGGCACTTAGGAGAGAGAGAGAGAGAGAGAGAGAGAGAGCCTAATGGATTGTTTGCTCGCTGGTGAAGGAAGGCGCGAGTACAATTCGATGGTATATACATATAACATTCCGCTCGTTGTACATTGCTCGTCGCATGCGCACACTAACAGATTCATCGAGTTTCCCTTTGCTATTGCTATATGCCATGTGCGATGCAGCTATTTTCTGTAGATGTGTTCTTTTGCACGTTTCAGTAGTAGTCCGATAAATAAACCAGCCAAATAAAGTAGCAAACGAGCAAATAGCCGCGAAATGTATACGAGCATTCCTATGCGCGACAATGGGAAAGATTTTACTCTAGAGGGAAGGAGAAAGCCTTTTCTATGCCTGTGTATAGTCCAATTGCAAAAAAATAGGTGGACATCCAACGAAAGTCTGCCTCGAAAATGTAAATGAAATCAGCAAAAACTGGATCAATTCCATTGTGTTACATCACCAAAAGGAGAGAAAGGCTTATATATATACATAACACACACACTTACATGGAGGTGTCCTGGCACACATATCTACACGTCGAGTCGAGCCGATCTTGCAGTTTCTTCGCACTGCAGCGGCGCCTTGTCAGTTTTTTCGATCGACTTTTCCTCCTATCGTTGTATCTGACATGCGTGTATGTGCAGTGTACAGATTTACCATACTATCCACTATTTTTACAGTCTTGAAACATTTATAGATCGATATGCCTCATAATAACGCACGAACAATATCACATTTTAATGACACTGTATAACTCAATCTTTGAAAACGTTCGAGCTCTTTAGTCACATGGAGAGTTCGTAAAAAAGTGTAGTGCGTAAATAAAGATGCATCGGTCGACACGTATCTCGCTCTTCTTTCGAATTCGGTTTTCTATGCTCGTCGAGTCAAAATAACTCAGCGAACCAAATAGGCACTATTACGTCTGAGTAGTTGAAGATCGAGAAGGCGAGACAAAGAGAGAGAGAGAGAGAGAGAGAGAGCGCAAAAGCGAGAGAGAATTGAGCGCGTAATAAAGGGAACGAAGCAAAAGACGGAAGACAAACTTCGTCCCAACTATGCGAATTTTCGAAGATTTCTCCCCTCCCTCTCTCTCTCTCTCTTCCCTTTTTTGTTCTGGCCCAAACTTTCTTTCTCTATCGGTCTTTGCTTGTCTGATACTTGAGTGACGCAGGCGCGAAGCGAGCTCCTCTTACTTCCCTTTTTTCAGACTTCGAGTGAGGAGAGAACCTATTTGCAATCTAGGACGCTCGACTTTTTGAAAGTTTAAAGGACCGCGTTTATGCGCCAACTTCCCACGCGCTCTTATTCTCCCTCCAATTTTAGTAATTGAATTTTCGATCTACCAGTTTTACAATTTTCTGTTTTTTCTCGTGCTGCACTGCCGTGTTTATCGCAACTATTTAAATGCATTCCCATAAATTTGTAATCTTTTTCGTGCGAGCGATGCTGACGTTTAGAAGGTATGATGTAAATAAAACATTTACTCAGTTTGTCATAACTGTTTTCAATGTGCCAAAACGTTTCTAAACTTGTAATAAGTAAACTTGATATGGATATGCAATTTATGGTTGCGAAAATATTTGCTAACATATATTTATTAGGTCTTATAAATGTTCCATTTTTCATTAACTTCCATTTTTCTCATCGAGAAATATTTGCAAATTAATGGGCCTTCATTATAGTTGCTATTATAATATCTATTGATAATACTTTTAGATTTTGTTATTCCAATTTTTTTATAGAAAAAGATACACATTGTTTATTACTTAATGTACAAATTGTTATTTTATAAAAACAAAAATATTCTATAAACATGTATTAAGCTATTTATTTTTTCAGAAAACTAAATTTTTATTAAGGTAACAATTTTGATATAAGAATTTGAAAAAATTTTGATGAAAAAATAACGTGAAGAAGTGAGGCTAGAACTACTAACTTTACCAAATATCAATCTTTTAAGATTGTATCCAGCACAAAAGCTTGTTTCAAAATTGAATATTTTCTGTATTTCCGAAAAGTTTAGTTCAATCGGCCAATCCATCAAAGAGCAAACATTAAAAATCCAAAGATTGCGGATCGTACAGAAAAAAGAAAGCATGCATATTTGCATTATCGTTGTCAAATGACCTGTGCGTCTCTGTTGGTTCATCTCGTTTCGCGACTGGCTCTTTCTCACCTCCTTCGCTTTTTCGCATTGTGCAGGTCGCGTACACGCAGGCAGCGGCCAGCTTATAGCTGTACGTAATTTTTTTTCCTCTCGGCGCATATACAACGCGTACATAGGCCTCGCGGTTGAGAGGCGCGCAGCTCTGCACAGAGAAGAGAATGGTATAGGCGGCGTGTAACTCGATGGAAGCGCTGGTGTATAGCCCTGGCGCAGCGTTGGCGTCGGCGGCGGCGTGGAGGACCTGAGTTGGCAATAGTGAAGAGCATCCACTCGTGGCGACACTCGTGAGCGGCCTCATTGTCTCTCGAGAGCTGCTACGGTTCTCTCTCTCTCTCTCTCTCTCTCTCTCTCTCTCTCTCGGCCTTCGTGTCCCAGGCCTTCTTCTTCTTTTCCTCCTCCTCCTCCTCCTCGTCGCTGTCTCTTTCTGGAGAGACGAGGAGAGGCGAAGGGAGAATATGAGATAGAAAGAGAGAGAGAGAGAGAGAGAGAGAGAGAGAGAGACTCTACAGGCCGATTTTGCCTGCGGAGACTCGAACGAACCCAGAGAGCGCGAGACTACGACGACGACAAGGAAGACGAAGAAGACGAAGAAGAAGAGGAGGAAGAAGAAGAAGAAGAAGACGAAGCGGCAGCTGCAGAGGAGAGAAAAGATAGAGGTGCGCGCTGCAGGGCAGCGAGCGCTTGTATCGCTATATAGGCGGCGGTCGCGCGCGCGTCTGCAGTAGAGCGAGACCGAGGTAGTCGGGCCGAGCTTTAATAAGCTTATGCAGCACTCTTGCTCTCTTTCCTCTTTCCTCGCGCACACCTACACATGCGCGCATGCACACGCGGACACAGGTTTTTTTCCGGGATTCAACGTCAGCGAGCTGCTGTAAGCTAGACTCGATACCCTCCACTCCCGACTGCATCCTATACATTGCAGCATGTACTGCACGAGCGAGACATGCATATACACGAGACGAGTGATCTTTTCCTCTGCATCATCCTCTCTCTCTCTCTCTCTCCTCTCTCTCTCTCTCTCTCTCTCTCTCTCTCGGGGAGGAGCTAAAGTGTGCAGTAGCTCGGCTCTTGAAACTCTTCTTACCTGCATATATATATAGGCGCGTTATGCCGAGCTGTCACTGCACTGTCAGTGGAGGGAAGCTTCTCCATTTCCTTCCATCTCCCTCTCTCTCCATGTGCACCTCTCATCGCGAGACTCGCTCTCCTGCATGTATATGTATACACGGTGCCTATCATCTATATGGAGACGCGATGCAGGGCTCCAATGGTCGAGGACTTTGGTACGGTATAGGCGCGAAGGTCTGCGATGCTAAAGCCGCCGAGTGTGCGCTTTGATTCGCCCTCCAACTCTCTCTCTCTCTCTCTCTCTCTCTTTCCCTTCTTTTATATTTCCTATATTGCTTTGTTACATAGGATACCTAGCTGTCCTATGATTTTATATTATTTCACAATAAAACTCGTAGCTGACCACGCTTCAAAGGCGATTTTTACCATTTCCACCACCTCTAACGAATCACAATAAAAGCAGCGCCGTCGGGCCGCATCGAGGAGAACGACCCAACATCTGAACGAGGAACGACTGACCGATCGCCGCGCAACGCAGCTAGAACCACTCGACGTATCGTGAATAAGCGCAGTATAAAGTTCTCCAGTCTTCACGACACTTTATTTACCCGCCCTCACAAATTCCTTTCCGGATTAAGTTACCGGAGAGTCGGACGAAACAGAATCCGCATAGAGAGAAAGGTTCTCTCGTCACAGTTATCATACGTGACACTTTGTTTCGAGTGCAGCGGAATCGATTGTATTTGCGAGCAATGACTTGGGTTATACCTTCGATCGCCGAATCGATCAGCGATTCGGATGCGCTATACGGAAGGGTAACGAGAAAAAAATTGATCCTTTTAAGTAACATATGGGTATATCTTGTGACGTATGAGTGCAGTATACTTACTTACTAGATATTGTCTAGGCTGGTTTGCGGATTTGTATACGTAGTCCAAGTTGGTTTGGAATCTTTTTGTGCCAAATTCTTTACATGATCATCTTGATAGCTTTTAATGTATATTAGTTATTATTGTACGAGTTATTGTAATGTGTGGTATCAAAATAGCATTTATCTCTATTAAAAATAACGCCAATTTATTATTGAATAAAAGAATAGGATACGGGCAAATCCACAAAACATTTCAATTTTGTACAAAATAATTTTTTGTTTCAAATTTTTGAGCACACTTAATTCCTTTTGTATACATGTTGAGGGGTGCAGTAGCAATGAAAATCGACCCGCGTAATTGATTTTCAAGTAACGGCGTCCAACTACATATTCCAAACCACGAATGATCTTTACATAGATAGTTGAATACACTTGTTAAGCCTGTAAAATCGTAAATATAAATTTCTGATGAGCGCGAGACCTATTCTCGCATTGAATAAGAATGAAGAAAGCATTTACAATGCTAACTAAATCCCCATACATAATTTTGCAAATGTGCTGTACGAAAAAAACATTTTTTTTTACCATTTACGCTCTGATATAAAATGTTCAAAGTGCTCTTGTGACAAAGATATTTATAGCACAGCGATCTGCTACCGCTAAAAACATTTGTTTTTGTGTTAACTACAAGTCTATTTAAATAGTTTGGAGTTTCAAGAGACGGCGTTCATTTTAAATTCATAACTAAGTGAAAACGAGGAAAATATAAAAACCTATTTACACATATTTTTGGTCCTATACACTTCTTTTTAAAGCATAGTACATGTATTCACGGTCGATAAAGTTTCGTAATAAAGTAACAGGTAACAAATATATTTGTTATGAAATATATTGATAAGTATCACGGCGCCCAAAATAAACCGTTAAGAGTAAAAAAAATATTGATAGTTACAAACTACATTTACAGATTTTTCGCTCATCCAGCTAGTTAAACTCGATTAATATACCACATATAAGGTTAATTGCTTTCATTTATCCCAATATCTATACAATCACTGTTATTACAATTTTATAGTACCCTAAAAAAGTAAAAATAAATGGATTTTTCAGCCACTTATACTAGAGTGTAAAAGTTTTGTGGATTTGCCCATATAAGATAAATTAGTTGTGACTTCGCATGTGTCTGGAATATTCGATATTATAATATTGCATTATTTCTCAACCTTTGATACTTGATACTTAAAAGCTACAATCAACAAAGCTTTAAGAAGAGTATTAAAGTATCATATAAACGACTTAATCTTCCGTTCAATTGTCAACCGCATAATCTATAAATCATTCGACCAATTTCAAACTAATGTATTATTCGTTCGCGCGCATAGATACATAAGCTCACTTTAGAATAGCAAAGGGCAAAGAAAAAAGAGAGAAAAAATATAATAAGGCTCCGAAGAAAAGAACGAAACAAGAACAAGCCGTATACACACGGTATACATCTATATAGAGTTCGGACGAAAGCGCACAGGAGAGAAACCCTTGCGGACACACAAAAAATCCAGTTCCTCGCTCGCGGCTCGAGAAGTAGTGCACAGCGTGTGTATAAGACCCTCCTTGAAACGGCGCCAAAAGCCTCGCAAATTTCCCCCCCCCCCCCCCCCCCCCCCCACACACACGCTCACAAATTCACAGAGAGAGAGAGAGAGAGAGATAGTCTCTATACACGTATAAAGCTCGACTCTCGCAGGCCTCCAACACCATACCACTTCATCGAGTTCACAAGAACAACGTGCTTCGTTCTTCCACACATTCGCTCACACACATCGAAACGCCTATACGTCTGCACATATAAGCATATATATATATATATACATATATAGGTGTATAGACTGTATACTTGCAGAGAGTCTGGGTGACACAGGACGCGGATTGCACCGGTGAATTCGCGGCACGGCCCCGTTAGTCAGCTTTTGGCACAGCCTAAGAGTAGAGAGGTAGAAGAAGCAGAAGAAGATGTAAGAGTAGAAGAAAGCAAAAAAATGGAGTGCGGGAAAAAAAGAGAGAGAGAAAGAGAGAGAGAGAGAGGTGGATCGCGCGGGGGGCGTGATCGGGCACGTCGCGAGACAATGCCGAGTAAATTCCTTGGGCGGCCATTGTCGAGTGAGAGAGAGAGAGAGAGAGAGAGAGAGAGAAGGCAGCAATCCACACGAGGAGGCTAGACGAAAGAGAGACTACGCGGCGAGGGTGTGCGAGGTGCCCAGAGAAGAAGAAGGGCCGACTGGATCTTCTCTGGTGTCTCTTCTCTCCCTTTGTGCACTGCTGCTGCTGCTGCTGCCACAGCTGCGAACGCGCGAGTATACGTAGCGAGTCTCTCTCTTGCGCGAGCTCGTGTGTATAGTGCCTGCTGGGTAGACACTTCCTTTCATCGGCGAGCCTCTGCACAGGCCCTTTTTTCTCTCTCTCTCCCTCTCTCTCTCTCTCTCTCTCTCTCTCTCTCTCGTGTGCGATCCATGCACGTCGGGCTATAGATGCGCGCTCGACTTATACCTTTGGCCAGAGCTGGTGCAGTGCATCTGAGCCGAGCTACATAGCCAAGTGTCGATTAAGAGGAAGATAATAGAAGCCCGTAAACTGGGTTGGCGAATCATTTTTCTGGATTTCTTCTGGCCTTGTGGTTGTATCACTTGATATATGTACGCGCATCTGTACACATCGCGAGCTATTCGTTCGTTCGTGGAAAGTACCGCGATGAGTTTTTTTGTTTTTTTTTTATCGTAATAAAATAAAATTTTGTTTTGCATAATTTGAGCTTCAGCTGAAACAAAACTTTGCTCTATTCAATACTCTTTGAAAGCATTCTATGATCTCTTATAAAAGAAAAAATATCAATATAATATGTATAGATCTTGCACAGATGTGTAGTACCTTTAGAAATAAATACCTCTTTCTATTCTTACTTCTATTCAACCACTCGTTTTTTGAGGTTTCTATTTGGTTTTCTTTTCTTCCCTCTGTTTCCTGCACGTTCCTTTGACTCATCATTCGTTATGCTTTGAAAGTCAAGTAATATGACCTTTTCTATAAAAGAGGATACTTTTTACAAAAGATTATTGTACTTGAGAATATAGTACATTTCGATACTAGTGCGATAAAGTAATTTCACATGAGGATGAAATCTGTTTCTCGCTCATACATCGAACCGTATTTTATGACATAACGTGCGAGAAGCTTAATTTAACGCATGCGTCTTTCTTTCCCGCGTGCGATATATCAAGCTTTTCGCGCACGGACATAAACTATTTAAAGTGTGAATGCGGGCAACTTTTTCTTAAACCTGCCAAGCAAAGCACATATATATATGTTTTAGCTGGTAAACTTTTCACGTGTGGCACGTCATGTATAGATGAATACCTTTCGAGAGAAGGTTCGACGATCGACAAAGGACGCACGTGATGGCGAATTTTCGACAGTCGCTTTTTCTTTGACCCTTTGGAAGACACGCCAGCTGATTTACCTTGGAAATTCAATTCTACGGTATTTTGATTTATTTCGTGTCTCCTTGATCGAAGCTTTTTTCGAAAGCATTTACAGTGAACGTCAAAAGACAAGATCGAGCCGTAAGTGCAACAATTATTTGCGGGATAATCATTCAAATGAATGCATGCTAATATTTTCGTAAAAGTTTTGTGAATTATACCGCAAATATTTTAGCAAGTCAGTACTTCGATCAATAAACCAGTATATAATCCCTTTGCCCACGTCTATAATTATTCGCGTTTTCTTAAACTATCGCAAATATCGGTTGCAGTCTCGGCTAATCTGCATCCCAACCATCGTCCTATGTCAAAATTTCATGTAAGTGAGTCACTGAACTATTTTCATTGAGGTTGACGAGGATTGACGCGAAAGAAAAAAAGAAACCTACACCGAGTCTAGCCTCTACATACCTCTTATAATTTGTAATAGTAAAGCACTAGGTATACTCGCAAGGTTTTTACAGTTCTCTCGGTATCAAAGGTCAATAAATACGACAGTTTGAAATAAGTGCACAGCAAACGGTAACAAAATATCGCGGGAGCTTAAGGCGGCAAAATTTATAGGCGCGCAGGCAGAAGCGGCTACGTCGGCGGTGTGGAGCAGCTCGGAAACGCGGAAAACTCGAGCGTGGATGGATGATCCAAGTAGTAGGGTAGGTTGAGGGAGAAAGAGAGAGAGAGAGAGAGAGAGAGAGAGAGAGAGAGAGAGAGAGAGAGAGAGAGAGAGAGAGAGCCGAGGAAGGGGAGACGAAGCCACTTATCCCGCTGTCAAGTGAGAACTTCGTCAGCTATTTCTCTCCCCATCAGTCTCGAAAACGTTACGGTCGCTCGCTCGCGCACATGCGCGCCCCACCCGCCCGCGCGCGCTCCTTCGATCTCGGATGATGTAATAAAACGCACGTTTCGCCGGCGCGCGCCGCGCGAATCTCAGGAGGAATTATTGAATTATTCATGTCGCGCGCGCGCGCGAGCGAGAGAGAGAGAGAGAGAGAGAGCTGTGTGAAACGCGATGGAAGGATATAGTGAATATGCAACAATTTCTTACAGTCGCACACGCGCCGCCCCTGACTATGCAGTGCAAGGGGGATCTTTTTCCAAGCGATATTTGCTCACGGTATATATATTTAAATATCGATCTCTCGCGTTTTTGATCGACGAATGTTTGATTGATAAATACAGTTTTTCTAGCGAGTCTACTAAGCCTATTAAAGATTCGGAATCATCCATTGATTAATTGGATTCGAGGAATAAAAAATTGTTTTAATTAAAAATATGAGCATTACAGATTTAATTAATGCAATCAGAAATAATAAATTCTGAAATTTAAACTATTAATTTGTTATTTTTTTCGCTAAATAATTTTTTTATCATCCTCAAATATATGCAAATCAAGAGAGATTTGAACGTCGTCAATTTTTGAATAATTTCAACACTTAACTACGTTCAAAACCATGTTAAATTATTTTATATAGATTTTGCTAACTATACCTACATCGTATAATGCTGCAGTCTGCACCAGCTGCACTGCCGTTTACTGCACGAAGCAAGTGCAGCGCTAAGCAACGAGATGGAGCCACCAGTCCATTAACGCATTAAAGACGCAGTAGCCCCTTTTATGTATTACGAGTCAAAAATATGTTCTAAATTTGAACAAGAATGTACACTTGGAAGAAAAATTTTCATCAAAGACAATTTTATTGCGGACGGATGATAAAATAATTTGTTACATCAAGAAGAATAAGTTATTGATTCAATAAAATATTCACTATTGTAATAAAAATTTTATTTTTACAACAATATTTATTTTAACTTATTAAATTGTCTATGTAGAACCTAATACGAGTATATCATCGAATTAATACATATTTCTTCTTGGTTTATCAAATTATTACAAAATTTATATGCAAATAAAATGCGGATATGCAAAATTTAAGACCTGACGAAAAGATTTATACGGATAAAGAAGCATTCAATCAAAAAAAAAGCAAAAATAAAAATGACGATAGTAGTTTTTTTTTCAAAGTGCAATTAGCTGTTCTGCTTATTTGATAAATTAGTGCTACTCGCTGTTTATTTATTTAAAAATTAATTCAAATGCACTTAGAAAAACAAAACTAAAAAGAAACAACGCTGACAAAAAGAATTAAAAATATATTAGCATTCTCGCGCAAAAAGGACTTGTTTAACACTCTGTGCAAATACAAATTTTCCATAAAATTCAATGAATCTTCGGATATTGGCACAGAGAAACACGGAAGTAATAATTGCGGTTAATATTAATTACAAATTAAATAGGATAATGAGTGCTCTTTGATCAGTAATATCAATTTATCAAGGCGATAATGAAGAGACCGGGGTCACAGTCGAAGCGATGTATCAGATTACTTTTAAACTCAGACTATTATCGAGATATTCCTCTGGAAAATTTAATAGCGTTTTCGGCGGATGGGTGCAGCAAATGGTTGAAAGACTCAATACTCTTTGAAAGAGACCATTTTTTTGTGGTAATGCGATTAACAAAGAGACATTTGACAAATAGAAGTTTAATTACTCGGATGTTTTGTTTAATCTTGATTTTGCTTGAGTAAATAAAATAGTCAGGATATTAAAATTTAATTATTTTTAATAATCTAATAAAGGCCACGATTTGTTTCTCATTCTTTCGGCCCAAATAAATGACTTGTTGTTACAGTTAAAGTAAAGAAAGAGAGGAAGCTATGATTTTTGAATTTAATTACTTTACTTTACTAAAAACAGAAAACATTGTTTCATTTTTAATCTTAGTCAATACGTGATTTTTATAAACAAGAAAAAGCTAATTTACGTGACTCATATCTTTTAGAATATTTTCAACTATTCATGCTTCAGCTATGCTAATAATAATTTTGTCAAATTCTTGCTGAACTACTTACATGCAGGATTGCCTGAGAACATATATTATTCTCATTGGATTCATATATAGAAATGCAAGTAAGTAATTATTTACTGAGATAAAGAAAACGTATTCAAACTGTAAAGACTTCGGTTTATCCTTGGTGTACGAATGTTGCGTACACGAACACTTGTTATCTCTCTCTCTCTCTCTCTCTCTCTCTCTCTCTCTCTCTCTTTCACTTGTCGACAACTAAGTATCAAAGTAGAAAAGGATATACACGTCGCTTGCGGGCTCTCTGGGACGTCTTAGCGAGATCTCGGTATAACTGACATAAGGACCGCGCCTACAAAAGCAAAGACTCCTTTCGACTCTCACGAGCATTTTCTATAGACTCGAGGCAACTCACGTGCCTCCCGTGCATGTGTATATATGCTGCGAGGGCATTTTTCAACGACTAAACAAACATTTAAAAATAAGGATATCCAAAAGCTATAGTGTCAGTGCTCGTGCTGTTTTCATTTGTAATAATTATATGTGTGTGCAAGGGATACACTTGTACAGAATACGCGGAAAAAGTGTGCTTGCCAAGGTATAGTAGGAAGAAATCAGTGACGTATATATATACCAACTATTTCATGTATAAGGATAGAGGATATGAAACGTTCCTTTTGTCTCGCCTTTTATCTTTTAAACATAGAATTTCAGTAATCGATGCAGGGTTAGTATTCGGAAAAGAATTATTTATCTATATTATGGTATTTCATTTTAAAAATAATAAAATGAGTGCATTATCCTGGCATAAAATGGACGATTTGACTCGTCAACGTGTTAATAAAAGATAAATAGCAATGTTTTGTGGCTATTAAGCGAGCAATATACTTTCAATTGTTCTATACCACAAATTATATTGTTCAGTTTTTTTTAACTAGCTTTCAATCATATAGTGTCTAACTTTTATGCAGGCCCAGATCCAGAGATAACAGTGACGATTCAATATATTCAAAAAGTTTGGCTAAAAGGAAAAGTAGTAATTGTTTATGATACTGCAAACTATAAACTATTAACGAAATACGTAACAATCGACTTTAGAATAGCATTATGTTATCTTAAACTTAATATTTTAAATGATGATTTTTAGAAATTTTTCATTTTTAATGTTTTGTAAATTTAGACGTTAATGGGTTACGAATTTTTTGAAAAACCGTACATATTTAATTACAATATAGTGTGGTAGCCTCGTGATTTTATTTATTTTTCTTCTATTTATTACATTACACACCTACACATCCCCACATACAGGGGAAAAAATCACTTACTTTTATGCACAAATAGTTGAAACATATTTCTATCTTCTTTCAGAAGAAGAAAATAAAATAAACTGTCACCATAGCAAAACTTTTGCTGTGAAGAAATTCGCGTCATCGCAAACACGCAGTAGCTAAGTCGATAACGATACCAACTTCTGCAAGTTATACTGCTTTAGCGTCCACGCGAGTCTTTTAAAGCACACATTGGCGCACAGAGCGACTCGCAGCTCCTTTTTATCATCGGAGCGCGCAACCACTTTGTAATCCCGTTACGTCCCGGTCGTCGTTGTCACCGACGCTCCGCGTCCCTCGTCGTTTAGGACTTAAGGTTTTGTCCCCGAATTATTATACCGGCACCGAGCGTATAGCTCTACTATATCATATACGTGTATATGTGTATGTATATAGATAGAGAGAGAGAGAGAGAGAGAGAGAGTCGCAGGCGGGAGAGATTCGTCGCTCCGCGGTAAATTCACGGCCGAGTCCTTGGATTATTTATTGCCGGGGCGCGAGCGAGCGGCTCTGCTGGTGCTGCAGTCGCGGCGCGAATAAATTCCGCGAGTAGGAGATGAGCATTGTGAAAATTATATAGGAAAAGCGCCGACGGGGAGATATAAATAACGAGCGTAGCCAGGAGGGAGGCAGGGGGAGAGAGGATGTGGAAAAACGCGGCAGCATCTGTTAAATTTTAGTTATTTTAGGACCGTTTATGATAATATTTATTATATGGAGTTATCTCCTCTTTTTTTTTATCGCGTGAAATATGCGTTGCGGGAGTGGCTTCGGTTTGGTCGGCGGCCTGTTTTGTTTTATTTTATATTTAACGTGGTGTATCTCGTGCGGCCGATTAAAAGGTATTTCGAGAATTATTGCGATTCCTGCGCTATGTCGGTGGCGTTTTGCCCGCAGTTCGCCGTGTCGTATTACTATTTCAAAACATTCCGCTTTAGGTTTTAAACAAATTAAACACCGCCGAGGACTATTTTATTTGTTTGGCTGTCCCGTTTGAAGCGTCTAACAGAATTTGCAAAATTAAATCCGATTCACGTTCGATAGAAGCATATGATTATGTCAATGATTAATTGTATCAATGCGGATGCGCTAAATGATCATAATCATACGATTATATAATTGTTAGGAATAATTTAACTGATATGCGATTTCATGAAACACGTGGATACGCATTGAATTTATTTCAAATTAAAATTAAATGTACATGGCAGATTTTTGGATAGTTTAATCACACTTTTATGATTTATATAATTAAAATACGAAAGGAATGTATTTTATTTTAATTTTAATTTGCTTGTATTATGTATAGCTATACCACGTACAGTATCATAATACGCAGCTTATTTGGACGCAAAAATCGAGAATAAAAATATTTACTCTGTGTCTCGATTTCGATTTAGAGATCAACCTAGCAAAAATAATAAGTTATAACTGAGCTATTCTACAGAAACTGAGATAAAGTGGAAGCCGAAAATTGAATGTGTATTCATAAATTCCAAAAAAATTCTATAGACCTGTGACACTTGTATATTTGAGAATGATAAACTGCATAACAGGTTTCAAAATACAGACGAAAAACATACAGACGACATCGTTAAGAATATAAGCCTTTTGAAGCACCGAGCGAATAACAGAAGTAGCGACAGTATTATTAAGAGACAATCCGCGCGTAAAGCTGCATCGGAGCTTTTACACGGTGTTATATTCAGAGAGAGAGAGAGAGAGAGAGAGAGAGAGAGCCAGCGCCACAACGACATTTCGCCTAATTTTAATGTCAAACTTAATCCCACTCGTCGCTAATGATGGATCGCCGCCACAGCGCTCGACTCGCCGTGAATTACCGAATCAGACGCGAACTGTTGGGTACGCTTCTCTCTCTCTCTCTCTCTCTCTCTCTCTCTCGCTCTGTGATGTGTGAGTGTTTAGGCACTCGCATGCCGTACGTATATGCAGCGAACCTCCGCGGTACATACGAGTGCAGCGGGTGCTGCTGCTGCGGGAACTCCTCTCAATCAGACGTTACGTCCGTATACGCGAGCGCCGCGGTCGTGGAGAGAAGAGCTTCCGCCTCTCCCTTTCTCTTTCTCTCTCTCTCTCTCTCTCTCTCTCTCTGTGCTTTAGCGCGCGGCTAGTAGCCGACATCCATCGATCAACTCAATTAACTAATTGCTATCCCCTGTGAGAACGTACATATATATGAGTGGAAAGTCGAGTAATGGTAGAGGGGCAGTGCCGCTATACCTATACTGTCGATATTTTTCTGCAGATTTTTCTCTGGAATTTCTAGGAGGTGGAAAAGCTGATTGTTTGCTTATCTCTTGGTTGTGAAAGCACGTTTGCTGATAAGGTTTGCGTTCATTTAATGAATTATATCTATATATGCAAGACGAAAGTCATTCGATTGAGAATATCAACATCTCGGTGTGCTTTGTATTTTATCCGTACAGGTAATTATATAGTTATACATATACTAGACCGTCAAAATACAAATAATTATCCGTTCGATTTTCAAGTTAGCGCGTTGTCTGTATACTAAGGGTTTGTTAACGTGCACTGAAACGATGTAAAGAATTATAGATTGTTACATCTTAAAAGTGTACCTATAAGCTATATATTCAAAATAATTCAAGGTTATAATCTATAATTGTACTTACATTTAACGATAAAAAAGCCAATGATAAGTTTTATTATGAATTTTGATTAAATAAAATATTTTAAATTTTTTAGTAAAAGCCACTGAAATCTAAGAAAATGATTTATTAAAACAATAAGAAAACGAGAAAGCTAGGTAGATAAAAACGAGTATGAAAAAAGCCATCATCTGGCACCTATATAAAGATCAAATAAAAATGTTCAAAAGCCAAATTTGCATCTTTAGAAGTGAGTTTTGGTGCTACTGTTGCTATGTACATATATTCTACAAATAAAGATTAGGTACACCGTGAAAAAAGCTTTGTCATACGGGCCATTAAAAATCCCCTCGCTATAGCTTAAAAGCGCCGCATATCCAGGTAACCTACGATGCGCAGCATTGAAGAATTGGAGATAAAAAAAAACTACGCCATGAGCTGATAGGATAACAACGCAGCAGGACAGAGTGCTCGCGATGGAGTGCGTTTTTATTTAAAAAAAAGAAACATAATCGTGCCGGTGGCACACTAATAAGTTGAAACCAGTCAATTAGCGCGCACCGCGCCGTCCTAAGTAAACACTCGCAGGTGTTTGAACGTCGAGAAGGTTAGGACTGCGCGCTGCGCTTCGCAAAGCCAAAGATAATGAGACAGAAAGGAGAGAAAGAGAGACAGAGTGAAAGAGAGTTGGGGGAGGGGGAGCAGCGAGAAGGAGAAGAATGGATATACAAAGAATAAAAGAGGTGCGCAGACGAAGATAAAGGCAGTGAGAGAGGGAGCGAGAGAGAAGGAGAGATGTCTTTGGAAAAAAGAGGTAGGAGAAGAGATGAGTAAAAAAGAAAGGTGTAAGATAAGAGCGAAAGAGACAGATGCATAAGAGCGAAGGATGAGTGAAGAAGAGAGAGAAAGAAAGAGAGAGAGAGAGAGAGAGAGAGAGAGAGAGAGAGAGGAAGAAAGAAACAGTTGGACAAAGTGGAGGACGTGCGCGTGTATAATATGCGTGAGGGAGAAGCGGAGAATGAAAAAGCGAGATGCAAAAAAGAGATAATAAAAAAGAAAAGAAAATCAAAACAGAGTGTTAGGGAGAAGAAAAATAAGCGCGAGGCTGCAGCTGAGTCGGAATGAAAGAAAATAAGAGCAAAAAAAAGATGAAGGGTGCAAGGCAGATGGAAGACAAACATAAGATCAAGTGTGTGGGAAATATCGCGAAGTAACGAAAAAATAGACATTCGCAAAGTAACGTTGAAAATATTTCAGTAATTATAGAAGAACAATAATTCGAAAGGAATCAAATCATTGGTAAGTGCGCATAGGAATCTTAATTAGCGATATATGCAACAATTATTGCGATCCGATAACCTCCAAATTGTTACGTGTAGTTTCGTGTATTTTAATGACAATCCGTCGAGAAATAATATGGTAATGCTACGTAAAAGTTGAAATAGCGAAAAAACAAGAGTGACGTGTGAAAGAGTGCGAGAAGGACAGAACAGAAGAAAGCAGGTTGAAGAGAGCAGTACGTGGAAAAAGAGAAAGAGAGAGGGGGTGGGAGTCGGAGACTGTGTATATATATATATATATAGATAGCCACGCGGGTGTCAGAGAGAAGGGTTAAGGTGCGAAGTCAAAAGTCTTTTTTATCTCGGCGCTTGGTGCACACACAAACCGGACTCCGTAATTGCCTTCTCCTTCTCGCTCTGACAAGAGAGCGTTATTCAGAAATTCTGCAGAGAGCAAAGATAGCGAAAGCAGCGGAGCTTCAAATGCATTCCTATTTAACTTGAGACGCGGCTCTAGAGAATTTCGCGCGCACTTATAGAAAGCCCTACTGTATATATATCTTTCTTTCTTTCTATATATAGTAAATGTAGTGCGTCATAGTTATACATGCACTAACAACTTTTATTGCCAGGATTTTATCATATGGCCTATTTAGACAATGATTCTATTACATAAATTGAAAGCATTTATAACGAAGTATTACCCAGATTGTAGCTCGATTTTCATAATATGATTACGAGCTGGCTGTATTTCTGGCCAGAAAGCCCATGACCTGACGACGGTTTTGGAGTAGAATCTGACTGGATTCTACTTAATTTTTAAAAGAATGAGAAAAGACATTTCATTAGTGGTTAACTTATTTAATTAATAAATATTGTATTTAAAAATGAAAAAATAAAAATTTAAAGCTATATTATGTCCATTTGGGGTTAATTAATCCGTGCAAAAACGTCCCATATAAACTATAGAAAATCGGCCCTTCGCTCGGCTACATAGCCAATGTACCATAGGTGGACGTTCCGTACGCTCTCGAATGTCCAGTTTACGAGTTAGCAGAAGATTTGAGAATTGTTTACATGCAATTCCTTTGCAGTCGTCTGAATAAAAGTATTACGTCAAATGTCAGAAAGTCTCTGCATCGTTGAGAGTTGGTCTATATGCCGTCATTCTGAAATCAAATCGTATCAATGCATATACCATGTTCCAGTGCCCATATACAGTTTCTTAGCACATGTAAAACAGTTAGAATTACGCACGTCATACAGACGGTACTGAGTGCGCAATAAAAGGCGAATAGCATTTACCGAAATGCGCCTCGGTGTGTGGATGATGCCGTGTACGCGCATTTATACGAGCATTGAAATGGCGTACGCAAACAAGTCCGTATAATCGAAGACTCACGCGAACTCGTGATAGATAAGCTTTGAGCTGAAAATCCGTACGCCCCATAAACGCGCGCGCGCGATAAAACATTGCTGAATTTCCTTTAAAGCTCACGCGTCTTGCTGTGTTCGCGCAAAGTTATCTGTCTGCACTAAAGCGATCGACAGACTCTTTTCGTGGCGGCAGAAATTTTTAATCAATCTTTCCCTGATCTCAGTTGTGTGTGAATCGCTTCATTCACAAAAGGGAGTAGATGTATATGGAGCTGTCATGGACTGGGCATTATATGTATATGTCGAAGGGACTTGCCAAAGTTAAAGATATTTGGAAAAAATAGTACGTATGTAATTAGATTATTTCATTCTAAATAATTCATAAATCATTCTTCATAATTATTATTTATTCAGTGTACGAAGAGAAATATTCCGTATAGAAAAATTTATAGGAAAAAAACCGCTGTTAATTTTTTGGCACTTATAGCTTCCTCAAATTTAATTATTTGTTCCAATAAATAATTTAAGTAATAAAACATTTTTAAAAATAGCTCAAGAATCGTGCAGGAAATTTAAAAAAAAATAATATTGAAATTTCGCAGTTTTTATTAAGTACATTACTTTAGATTTTATATCAGTCTCCTATATTCTCAAGATACAGAAATACGCACAAGCACACGAATAAAATTTTTCTCAAAAATAGTTACTTTCTATTTCAATGGTGCTGAAAATGTTTTTAAGCCTTTTTTAGAAAATTTTCTTTTTTACCGATAGATTTTTTTACCACTCTGAGGAAGCAATACTATTTAGTTGCTAGTAAATTTTACTATATTCGTCATTTTTCTTATAAACTACTGTAATTTTTTCACTTTTTTCAGTCGGTGATTCGATAAGAAAACCCCATTGTAATTTTTACTAGAGTAATTCTGTCTGTATATAAAATTTTTTTTTTCCCGATATTCATTTTTCGATATTTAATAATAGTTTGGACATAGTCATACCACTTTAATAAAAAAAATATTGCTAGGTATGTTTTGCTATTGCTATTAGAATATAAGGTCTATAGTATATTTGTTAAATTGTCAATTCTCAATTCGTAAATACAATAAGCAAAAAATTATGCGGTATTCGTGTTTTACCATTACAAATGAAACATAAGATAAGGATGATATTTATACTTAAATAAAATAAGTAAAACGCAAGGATTTTTATCGATACTCTTGTACAAGTAGATATATGCCGAAACTAGTAAGACGACACGTTATATTTGACATGTGTCTGTATAATATAAAAATATGTCGATCGCATCATGGACTGAACTGTTCTTTTTACTATCATTATTCAATCATATCGAGCTTGTAAAGATCAAGGGTATTTAATTTAAAACCAAACATTCCATAATCATCGTTCTATAGAGATGTCGAGTTATTTCCATCCTTATAACTCTCAAGGACCAAACGGAATACATTGTAATCGATTCGATCTCGTTACCGGTACACAGCCATCATTAAATTAATAACGATGGGAGACTCGGAATCGGCAGCAGGCAACAGCAGCAGCGCGATCCAAGAGCAACTGTGCAATACCGCTTGCACCAGACGCGTCCAATCGTCAAAACTCTCACGCGCACACGCGATCCGGTACGTATACGTGACCTCGACACAAGTCTATATATATTATATATCGGACGTAAGGCGCGTCCTATACGTAGGTATGTGTGATGGGCACAGGTTGGCTAGACACACGGAACAGTCGACGTGGGCCAAGGGTCTCGGTGGCGGTGATTGGCAGATTTCCGATTCTCGCGGGAGCGTCATTAAGGATTAGACGCGTCCCCGATTGCTCGGACAGATCTCTCTCTCTCTCTCTCTCTCTCTCTCTCTCTCACTCGGCTTGCGCCTCACGAGAGGTCTCCTCTGCTCTGTCCCCGAGAGCTGCTGTTGCTGTTGCTGTTGCTTCGGGGGTGGTCCAGAACGATGACGACGACGACGACGGCTGCATCTTGATGCCACCGGAGCATGTGTGTGAGTCCGCGCAGAGCTCTCCCTTAAGATGGATATCCTGGCAACTTGATTTTTAAGTATATTGGATCGTTGAGAGTGAAATGGGAAAATTCAATCCTGGGCGGAATTTCGTGAACGGGATACTTCTGTAGATGGAAGTTTGAGAAACGAATACGTTGGTGGTTACCGCGGCTGTAGGAGGTAGTCGATATAGATTTTTGCCAGTGATTGCGTAAACGCATCTGTTACGTGCAATCATCGGGAGTATATTTTAACGTCACGATAATGCAGCGAGAGATCGACTAACACTACCTTGACGTAGATAGTTTTTTTAAAACTTGATAATAATTGTCTGTCGTCGAAATAGGTGATGAAACCTTACTGCAGTACATGTACATATATAGAGTATACCCATCAACTCGTGTAAACCGTCAATTTGAATTTCATCAAAGAAGCATGGCCAATTCGTATTCGCAATTTTCCAGTGACCGATTTATCACTTTGTGAAATAGTGTATTTCGTAGTGGACTTGCGTCAAATTAAATGTAGGTATAGCACTTAGGCACTCCCTTCATATTGACATTATTTACTCTTCTTTTATATTTTACATACAAGTAATTATATACTTAACCCTCCTGCGCACCACGATGAGGAGAATTGAACAACTCAAAATCACTATAATATTAAGATATAAACATATGTAAAAAGTAAATAAAATTCGTTCAAGCTAACTACCATCGGTTGCTTTGCTAAATTGTCACCAACAATAACGATTAGAGATAGCGTTGAAGTGTGCATTAATACAGTTTGGAGTCTCGAAATCGCAACCGTGGCCAGATGATTATCCGACGCTTGCCCACGGCGCGATTTCCCATCGCTCTGGGGATCCATATATACAGATGCTCGCTCTTTTTCTCTCTTTTCGCGCGCCGCGCTACCGACACTCCACGGGGAACCAAGTGTGTGTGTGTGTGTGTGTACAAACATATATATATATATATATAGCTCCTCTCCTTCTCTCGCAGACTGTACGAAGAGCGTTGCTCGAGCGAATCCGGAGTATGGGATGCGCCGAGAGAGTGGCGCCTATATCCTATGCCGGGGCATAGTATCGTGCGAGCGAGGTCGTGGGAGCGCGCCGCGAATCCCAACTGACCGGCGCCTCAACGCTCAGACTCTGCAGTTTACTCTCGCACTCTCCCTCCCTCTCTTTTTCTCTTTATCTGACTTTCTGTACTCGAGCAATTGTCGTCCGGCACGCGAGAGAGAGAGAGAGAGAGAGAGAGAGAGAGAGAGAGCCCTAGGAATTCGAGCGAGCAACCGAACGAGCGAGAGTGGATGTGTCAGTGGGAAATATCGAGATGCTGCCGATCGGCTGTTGCGGGTATGCCGAGAGTCTGCGTCGCCTGCTCCGTGCTCGCGCGCGTGTACTGGTTGTTTTATCGGAAAAATGTACGAGAGTTTGGAAATTTTTTCGGATCAAAGAGAGATTTTTTGTGTACTGTCGATCGAATGGCTCGTTGGACCAAGAAGAAAGTTATCAATTTGATGAACGATTTACTTAATTGGTCGAGTGAAAGTTATCGAGATAAAACAAATATTTTGATCGTAAATAAATATTTCAACCGATCGATATAATATTGCTCTTGGCTTGATAAAATAATATGTTAATTGGTGAGACCGAAATTAAGATATAAATAGAAAAACTAGAAAAATATTTTTAATGTTTCGTGATACTTTATTTATATAAAAAATACAGGAGAAATGGCAATTACATGCTTGTAGATTTTGCTTATTTAATTGTTTTTAAGGAGACAAATAGGATGATTCCATTTTATATAATAGAGTATTTATATATTATACTTATGTGAAAATGGAATCCTAAATGTAATCCTCTATGAAGAGCATAAGTACAAATATCGACTGCTTTTCCAGATGAAAAAAGCATCATCATAAAATGATCAGTTTCGCAAATCTACTTTCCGAAAGCCAGAAATATTGAATATAAACGTTACAGCTGGGATAACCTGGATAAATTCATATTTATAAAAATTTGAGCGGCTATAAATAAATTTCGAGCAGACAATTTTCGAAATCCGATTTCGAATTCGAAAGAGCAGATTTTACGCCAATGAAAAGGACGTTCATAAATAAAATTTATCGATTGGATGTTCTTTTTGCAACCGAATAACCGATTGTTACACAGTTACAGTCGTTTCGGAATTAATGGATTCAAAGCAGAGCTTCGTAGGGTCCAACTTTTTATACAATCTCTCGCACGAGATTGTAATAATCGATACTTCGTGTGGACACAAATTTCTAATTTTTAATCACACGGCTAAAATTCCAACGGCCTAATACGTTCAAGACAACAGCTCCAATGGGAACCAAAACAAAAATCCTCTTTCTCGCTTTGGCTCAAGTCGCCGCCGGCAAAAAGCTGCACGGCCAGCACCGCTGTATGGTATACGTAAATACCGCGCTCGCGCAATTTGTCAGTAGTAGAAACGGTACAGCTCGCATCACTCAACCTATCCAGTCCCTCTTTCTCTCTCTCTCTCTCATGCTTTGTGAATTTACAGTTGGACAAATACACGCGCACACGTATATATAAAGACGGTAACACGACGACGTCGGGGCATCAGAGAAGCGTTGACGAGAGTGGATCAGCGGTGGAACGCGCCAAACTAAACGCCGGAGAGATCGAGTTTGTCGTCGTCGTCGTCGTCGTCGTCGTCGTCGTCGTAGTCGCGCTCCGGGGAAGTGCCAAATTTTCGTCTACTCGCATTAGAGAGAGAGAGAGAGAGAGAGAGAAGGTCCGATTCTCGGGCTTTAATGCTATAACGCCGCATCGTGGGAGAGTTTGCCGCGGTGTGTGCAGATGAGTGTGCCGCGAGGCCGGCGATGAATGAGCCTCGCGTCACATGCACTCGTGCACGCGCGTAGTATACAAAAGGCGAATGTTGTGTATAAGCGAGGTAGAGAGAGAGAGAGGGATCGCGGCTGGTATACAGTCTTTCCGACGTTAGCTCGCCGTGCCCGCAACTCGCAGCTCTTATACGATGTAATGTGCGTGCGTGCCTGCGTTGAATAATCGCACGCTTCCTCCGCCGACTCGTAACAAATGTACCTTGGACGCTTGTCTATCTGCCTCCCCCCATTCCCGAATGCGAATATGAAGCAAAGCTTGCGAGATTTTTCCCCAGTCCATCGGTGTGAATCTGTTTGAGCTATTGGCGTGATCGGACTCTCGACGTATGTTGCTACTCCTCTAAAACTTGATTTTTATTGAACGAATGGGAAAGAGTGACGGAGAACCTCGGGTTTATATCAATTTCTGTCTGTTATAAAGGTCGCACATTTTGCTTTTTTCAAATAAAAGTTGTGAAATCGTCTTGTCTGGTTACTCTTGCTAACCCACGAAATAATATTTTTTATAACACAATTAAAATTTAAAAATTCAATCGTTATTCTATTTAAATATAGTAAGTAAACAATTGAATTTAATGAAACGAAATAGAACATTCGAATATTTATCTGCAAAGATTTAGTTTGCTATTCTCCAGAATTGTTATTATGAGTGAAATCGTGTTTCAATGATAAATTATTACTCATAAATTGACTGACTAATGCGTCAAAGGAGGATGTTCATGAGATTGAAACAAAGCACAGTGTTTCACTTTAACGTACGAAAACTATATTATCTAGATTGTTGGAAAGCATACAATTTAAATACTGTTGATACTTCTACTTAAAATATATATGTTAAAATTACTGGAGTGAAAATCGTCGGTCTTACTGCATTCGTCTGTTTCTACTTCCACGTATTCGCCATCACAGGAAAAGATAAACTCGACCTTTTTAATAATATTTACTTTCAGGTAGACTTGCAAATCAGAGTATGAAAGCGTTACTTGTTATTTGTATAATCAACAATATTTTTAACAATTGATAGATACATTCATACATCGACTTTTCAAATTCATTTTCTTTTCCCGCATTTTTGGAATCTTCCGTATTTTTCCGCACAGCGTAAACGTTATATTGGTATATCTACCTCTCCATCCGAAAAAGTTATTTATAGAGACGTGCCACGCTTCTTCCTCATTCTTCATACATGTACTTTCAAACCTCGTTATTTCAAACATTTTTCGTTATATTAATGTGTTTCTCGAACTTGTCTATTAATAAGTGCGCTAATAATAATGTACAAAAAGAACTCGAGTTACAGTCGAGGTAGCGAAAAGAGAATTTAATCTCTTAAAATTGCGAGAACGAGAAAATTCGACAAAATATTAAAATTAAATAGTACAGACTTGAACATAGTCGGCAATCTTCAATATTCAGTAACAGTATAATAGCGCGCGGTACATGTATCTAGACGGAAACGTTTTTTTAAAAGCAGCGACATGTAACCATTTTACTCTTAGTATTTAAAAACAATTGCTATGATTCTTTTCATCACGGCGTATGGAAGTGCCATTACAGCTATAAAATGTTACAAAGCGGACAGCAATGTACAATGAAGATATTTAAATATAGTTTTTAGTTAGTCAAAGTGAATAATTATATTCAATATTTTCTATTCAAATTAGTCTCGTCGCTTACAACAAAAATATCAGTGAAAAAATCTTGTGTAGTAAAAAACAATAATTCATTATACTCTATACGCGCGTCAAAGGTGCGTTTCGCATAAAAAAAATAACGTGAGCTTACTGTGAAAACATTTGCAATGCGAACGCATAAACGGTATAATTCGTACGCACATATTAAGCGAAGATGTATAACCTCGCATAATTATGTACCTTCGGCTTTTAATTCGTCCCCGGGTAGTTTGCCCGTCTACGTCGACTATAAATTTTTGACGCACATACACGAAGTGAAAAAAAGTCAACGGCAAAGTAGTATTTCGTATTTGCAATAGCGAAGCACGATAAAAAAAACAGTTGTCCACCGCGTTGGTACACGAAGATACGCGTTAAATCGCTAGATACACGATTGTCCCGTCGCGCAGGAAGCATTGAAAAAGTGCATATCGAACAATTTGTAGCTGCATCGTCGCCGCGTATAATACAGTTTAGCCAAGCGGCATTGGTACAGCTCGAGCTAACGATACCGGATGAATTGTTCGCGAAGCGGTGACGACTGCGGCGGCGTGGCTGCATTGCGCAACGCTAATTAGTCGGGTCGGGCGCGCGGCAGTTCTAAATGCTCTTACGGTACGAATGAGTCATTCATTAATTATATTGCGATTTTTTCACGCGGAGGGGAATCTCGAAGCCGCGCGCGTCCTTGGACGCCTGAGGAGAGCTCGAGTCCGCTACATAAGAGAGTATAGGCTCGCGCTCAGCTGGCGACCCACCTATACGGACACCACAATGTCCCGTTACGTGCATCGTTTTTTAGCTCGTTAATATTTATAACGCGCGAATGCGCGCACTCCCAACTGCCTTTCTAAGCCTGCGCGGATCATTCTTTTCTTTTTTCTTTTCTAACGCGCAATTTAGCTTGGGAAATTAATCTGTTTTGCCAATTCCCCATTGTTGTCGTCGTGGAGGCTCTGGCGACTCGCCGCGCGCTTTTCCCTCGTGTTTGCATTTGCAGCGAACGCCCCGAGCTATTACGGAGATACACAATGTAGACACATCTTGAATGACTTGTGACAAGTGGAATAGGCGAGTAATAAAAACGATTCCCCTTGAACTCGATTGTCGATAATTTAGCTGCTTTGGAAGTTAAATAAGAGTTTCTATTTATCGTGAAATATAGATGAAGGAGTTTTAATTGAAAAATTTATTTCTTTTTCTCGTGAGCTCGGCTAATTTAATTTACTCAATCACTAACGCGTCATTTTTATTAGATTCACTATATATTAAATTTTAACATAAGTGAGTATTAAGTAATGGATCGAAAATTATCAATTAATGTATGCAATACACCAAGTATAATATTACGTTAATTTACCGTTTAGACAATACTGTATATGCAGTGTTCGATTTTTTGAATTTCATCGAGCAATAACAGATCAGCATCGCTAATTATTTTCTTGCAATTATAGGTTATCTGTAAACTCATTTGTAAAATCCACTCTATCGATAATAATCGAAATCCTCATTTCCAGGTGTAGTACAGTATGGAGCCCCTGCACTCGCCGCAAGATGTACAGGTCGAATCGTCCACTGCACACGCAGACCGGCCGAAAAGTGCACAGGGCATCGTAGCTCGGCTCGCCGTCCGTCCGTCTCTTCCGCTGCACAGGCAAGCATGAGCTCGAGCTCGGAGGCGGTCCACCTCCTCCTCCTCCTCCTCCTCCTTCTTCTCTCCGTCTCTCCGTCTCACGCGCGCGACTCGCTCTTTCGCTCTCCTACACACACACACACACTACTTCTGCTCGGCTGCTGCTCTCTTTCTCCCGTGGCGGCTCGCTCGCTCGCTCGCGGGCGCCGCAGCACCAGCAGCACCAGCAGTACAGCGCTCGCGCAAGCGCACTAGGCTCGCCCGGCGCGTAGAGCCGCCGCCGCCGCCGCCGCCGCCGCCGCCGTCGCAGCCGCCATCGCCGTCCCCCGCCCCGCGCGCGCGCGCGCGCTCGCGTGCACATATACGAGCAAGAGCGCAGTGTCGCGTCGAACCTCTCGCTGAGCGCGTCGCACGTCCCGAGGAAAGATACGGCAGCACCGACGCCCGTCTCGTAGTCCTCGCCTCCAGGGCCCCCCCAGTAGTAGTTTTTCGCCGTCGTCGCTGCCCTCGTCGTCGTCCTACTCGTCGTCGTTGTCGCCATCGTCGTCGCTAGTGGCTCGACTCGTCTCTCGTGTGGTGTGTGTGTGTGTGACAGCACAAGGGACTTGTCATCCGAGCTCACGCTGCCTCTTGACCTTACTCTAGCCTTCCTTAGTTCCGTAGTGGTCGTGTAGTGGTGACAAAAGAGAGAAAGAGTGAGTGAGAGAGAGAGAGAGAGAGAGTGAGAGAGAGCGAGAGAGAGCGAGACACAAGTAAATAAATAAATAAAAGTGCGCGAGAAGATCGAGGGCGAGACGTAATCACTCCTCTGCCGCAGCACTCCACCGAATATATACACTCTGACAACAGCACTTGACAGCTCCGGCTCTGTAGAGGTTATAGTACACACCGGCTGATCAACGATCAACCAGCTTCTCTCGTGCTGTTCTCTCTTGCTGTTAGAGGGAGGAAAAAGAAAAAAGGAGTCAGCCGATAACACACACCCAGACACCGGTCGGATTGTTTCCCAGTGCAGACACTTCTGTCCTTCGATATACACGTCCATCTTTCCAGTCAGCTGTACCAAGGCTTAAGCTGTTAGTTTCAAAATATATCGAGTTTGAGTGAATTGTATATTTCGAGGAAGTGGCCAGAGAGGGAATTGTTTAGTCGAATCGAATCCAGTGCAAGAGAAGACAAGTGTGAACCTTGTGTGATTACGTACACGTGAGGAAAGAGTTTGTTGTGCAATTATATATTGTTATATCTATATATATATATATATATATATAGAGGTGTTCGTGTGTGCGTGTGTGTGTATATCCGTGTTTCACGCAGGCTTTGTCGCTCAAGACTGAGATTTTCCGAGGCAGATCGACCCGGCACGGCCCGGCGAACAGAAACCGCATAGCAGCAGCAGCAGCAGCAGCATCAACCACCGACAGTGAGCAGTTTCTAGTGTGCATTCGAATGACGGATAACGGCCAAATTCGAATTTCCCTCCGAAAATAGAGTATAGAAGAGATAAGAAAACCAGTCCAACAGTGTACAAAGTGCGTACAAACGTCATTTCGGAGTGTAAAGTGCCGGTGTTTGTCAGTGCTGATTTTTCCGCCTGTTACGAGGCGACAAGTGCATAAAAGGAACAGAGATAGAGAAAGATAGAGTGACCACGACGGCCCGCAGCTAACATCTCCGTATATACACGTGTGTGTATGCGGTTGACTCTTAAAGCGAAGTAGCAGACAGATAGAGTAAGAGATAGAGGGAGAGAGAGAGAGGACGTATACGGAGGCGCGCACGTGCCGCACGAGTCAAAGAGTAGAGCATAAGAGTGCAGGCGAGCCAGGAAAAATACAGGAAGATATAGGAAGAGAGGAAGGAGAAAAGTGCTGCGACATGGAACCACAGAGTCAAGAGATCGTGGCGAGCGGATCACCGGCTGAAGTGCCCAACGATCCAGGGTACGAATCTTTCTTCTTCACCTGTACTGGGGAGTTTTCGTATATAAGGGTTATATAGCAGGCAGTCGAGTGTCACCACCTGCACTTCGGGATCGATCTCTTCGCGCAGCTCGCGATTCGGCGAAAACGCGTCAGAGAAAATATCGTAGCACGTGTTTCGCTATATGTTTACTTCTATACTCGCAATCCTCTGTCTGTATATACGTCTGTACATACACATGTATCATGCGTCGCGTGTAGATTCTGCACATTTTTTTTTCTCTCGTCTCGCGTTATCGACAAAGCGATTTTTTCCCCATTCGATGTACACACAGAGCTCGAGAATCGGCGAATAACACAAAAAAAGCCAATGGGAAACGGGGAAAATCTAGAGAAAGGGGATAGAAATCAAATGAAAACAAACGGAAAAAAAAAGTGGAGGCGCACGCAGGTCTGTGTCGGGCTCGGGCGAAACGATCACGTGGTGTCACGAGACTCTCACATGGCCGGAACTCTCTCCCCTCCTTCTCCTCCACCAGCGTTCTCTTCTCGTGTATAAAAGCACCCCCGCATCGAGCGTTGCCGCGCTCTTTATATTCCTTTCCGCTCGCTCCTCTATATATTCGTGCAGTTCTATTCCTCCTCGTGTTTGCGTGCGCGAGCGGTTATAAGCCCGGCTAAAACGCGAACCCGACCGAACTGCACGCGGACGCAAAGGACTTTTTGATACTCCGGTTTATAAGGAGGAAGACGTTGCCAGTGGCGACGCCGTCGCGAAGCCTCGCGGTGTTGGTGTGTGCGAGTATGAATGCGTGCGCTGTCTCGGTGTACATTCCGTGTCTCTTGTAGCTCGAATTTCCCGCCGTATATAGCCGGTCGGGTCTATCACTCGCTATCTTCTCCCTTAGCCCTCTTCTCCTTCCCTCCCCCCCCTCCCCGTACCACTTTCCGAAGCGAGGGTAGCTAAGGAGGTGGAGGAGGTCATGTGACCCCGTCGGCGCGGCATCTCGGGGCCGATCGAAGCCCGCGAGCAGCCAGCGATGCAGAGAGAGAGAGAGAGAGAGAGAGAGAGTGAGAGAGCGGGAGTGGGCGGCAGGGAGCGGAGGGAGGAAGAGGAAGCGCATGACTTATATACAGTGTGCAGCAGCAGAAGCAGTGTGTAGTAGCAATGCAGCCCTAAAGAGAGAGAGAGAGAGAGATAGAGTGGGAGGGGAGGAGAGAGGAAAGGATTGGTGAGAGCTCGCTAAAATGCGGACATCGGGGACTAGGAGAACATGCAGGGGGTGGTGGGAAAACTTTGGCCCTCTGCGTCTATGTGTGTGTGTGTGTGCGTGTGTGCAGTGTCGCGAATATTATGCCTCTCTTGCACTCTCTGGCTGTATACACCCTTGCCGAGAGGGAGAGAGAGAGAGATAGAGAGAGGGAACCAGTCTCGGCGCTCACGTGGTCGATAAGCGGACGCGCGCGCGCACCAAGGGGGAAAAAGCCGAGCGAGAGCGGGAGAGAGAGAGAGAGAGAGTTTAAACCGGTGTGTGTGTTTGTGTCTGTGTGCGAGTCTGTCGGTATGTGTGCAGCGCGAACGGTCGTGGGTGGGAGAGGGAGGGATATATACTCTCTTGTGCGATGCTGGCGCTGCTGCCGGGGGCCGCGTTGCGCGCGCGACTATCGTCGCCGCTAAATTACGATGCGGGAACACGTGGCCGTGACGATGCATCTCTCTTTCTCTCGGGATCCCCCCTACCCTCCTCCTCCTCCTCCCTCGCCCCCTCCGGTCCTGTTTCGCCCGCGTATAGGTATGTGTGGCGAGGGCGAGAGAAAGAGAGATGTGTGCGGGGAGTGAGAGAGCGAGGAGCGAAAGCAAAACAAACCGAGGCCTTCGATCCGCAGCCGCGAGACTCTGATGCAGACCGAGCTCCTTTATGTACTGACCGCCACACTCGTAGACGCGCGTATCCATATGTACATGCGCCTGTGGGGAGCTTATTTGTGTGCATATATGTGTGGGTGCATGCGGGCTGAGGTACAGGTCGCCGCGAAGCAATTCGGTTGGTGGCTGCGTCATAGAGCGCAGTCCCTCTGCCTTGTTTGTCTGTGTATAAACTTTAATTTTCTCGGCAAAGCGTTTTATCATCACAGCTGCTTATATTGTATTCCTGCAAGTCTTCTTTTATTTGATTTTATTTGAATGCGATTAAAAAATCGTTGCAGAGATTTCAAAATGTTGCGAATATTATTCATTTAGAAAACGGTATCGATCGACTTTGAAGTTGTATTATTAACTATAAATCTCGATATTATTGTCCGGCCACTATTTTTTTATCACTGGAGCGCAAGCCATAAGCCGTTTGAAATAGTGTGTGGTTGCTCGACCACTGGTAAATAGCATAATTTAAGTAAGGTATCCACGCGGGAGGGGCTGGGCTTTAACGCCAGGCGTATAATGCCGATTACAATAACTTTAATCAACCACAGGCTCGCGCGAGCCATCCCTCCGTACGCCGCGCATCTCGAAATTCCAATACGCACGGTGCAGTGCCATGCAGTGGCTGATCGATCATCGCCTACGTCTATAACCCTCTCCAATCCCCCCCCCCCCCCCCCCCCCCCCCC
>UELU01121623.1:4386-23219 GCA_900490025.1 Megastigmus dorsalis | reverse complement strand
ACTTTCGCTCTCCCCCCCTCTCTCGACAACATTGATTTCCATAACAAACTCGGAGCTCTTCAAGAAAGTGGACATCTAATACCCTCGATTCCTCTCTGTGTCTCGCGCTCCCTCCCTCCCTCTCGAATAGAAGCGAAATTGGCTGCCGCGCGAGAAATGCAGTCGTACAGAGAAGAGAGAGAGAGAGAGAGAGAGAGATGACAGAGGGTATAAAGGCCGGGCGTAGTGGCAGCGACGCTGTATATATAGCGCACTAGTAGTTAAGCATCGCGCGCGCGCTTTGGAAAATCGATGCCTGCCTCCGCGAATGCTCTCTCTCTCTCTCTATTTCTCTATCCCTCTTGCATTCGACTCCCTGCGCTCTCCCTCTCCCTCCCTCTCCCTCCCTCTCTCTGTCTCGCCCGATGATAACCACGTGACAGAGAGAGGCAGAGGACAAAGTCGCGAGAATTACGTTATCAAGTGGTGATATCTAAACGAATCGCACGTGGGTGTTAAGTCATGTTGAAAATACGGAAGTCGCGACTTCACGGAATGGCAGTAGATGGGACTAAAATACAGTGTTTAGAATAGCCGTATGAAATTTATGTCATTATTTAAAACGCAATGAAATATTTGATTTAAAAAAAATGTCTCCGTTATTTAAAGGGAAGGTTTAAAATTTGATTAAAAACAATGTCTTTCGGTATTCGTCTTCTACTTACCTGGATTCATTAAGCATGCGGATGCAATTAACTCGAGTTTATTAAAAAAATATTCCTCTTTAAGTAAAGGGAGGAATTCTTCTTCAAATAACGAGTTCTTTTATAGATTAAAACGTATAGTACAAGCTTTACAGAGCCAATTTTACAATGTTATAGAGAGCAAATATTGGCATGATTCTTTAAAATAGCTTTTAGAATAGAATAAAAGCAGAATTGAAATTCACCTTCGAAATGAAGATTTCTAGGTTATTTAATTCTATCTAACCTTTTCTTCAGTTTTATGATAACACTTCACTTCGTTCTACTGAACTTTATCGGTAATCGATTTCATCAATATTTAAAGTCAATGAAAGATATAGGAGACTCACCTATCCTCAATCCCAGTAACGTATTATATATATGTGATTGAATAAAAATCAAGCACAGATCGCATCACATAAATATTAAAACAAGCAGTAGCCTCTACTGCATTTCCTCTCTCAAACCGTACAACTATAAGACAAAGCCTGGTATAAAGTCCTTTGAAGAAGCTGAGGAGCGCTTAGACGACGACGAGTATCGACTGGCGCTCAGTTTGAAAATCGTGCTTTACGAGGGGCATTAAATAATCGAGGCTCCTACGCTGTAGACGCATAAAGTGAGCTTTCGCTCGCGGGAGAGAGAGAGAGAGAGGGAGACGGGGGCGCATGGAATACCTCCCGCGCACCGCTATCATAAAGATACGCGCGCGCGCGAGCGGCTCTGCGGCCCGCGGAATGAAGTTGCCGAAGTTTTAAGTGGTTCGTTTCGTCGACGGCGCGCCGCTGGATTTAAACCACGTGCGCGCACGCCTGCACTCCTTCTTCTCCGTCTCTCTCTTCTCTCCTTCTTCTTCCTCTTTCCCGTATCCGCAAAGATATTATAAGACGCGTATATAAGCCGCGAGGGTGGGAGAGGCTGCGGTGTGTTGTATTATTATATCGAGGGCCACTGCCGGGTAGCGGCGTGCTAATAATTTGATTTTAATCTGATCGATGGCTCTTAGCTGCTGTACCTACCTGCCGAGGAGATGTTCGCTCGTACTGCTTGAGAAAAAGAAGTGACTTGTATGGCTGGGGAAAATGTTACATAGGATTAGATAGTCGTGATGTACGAATAATTTTTCAGCAAATACGTAATCGTAGAGAAAAGTATAATAATGGAGGCTGCGTCGTGCGAGTATTTCTTTTTCAATGTTGTCAAGTGACGTGATGGCAAAGAAAAAGTTCAATTAAAATATAAAATATTCAAATCAAAGAAAATAATTAGATTTTGATTGCATTCTAATAAAAAAGAAGTTATGTAATAGTAAAAAAAATGCTTAGACTTTACCGTTATGCATAATTCAGTTTAAATTTTTTTCTTTGTTATTCTTTTATTCTTTGAAAGATTTAAGTCTTTGAACACATAAAAAAGAAAGATGTCTATTATACCAACCCATAATATGATGCAAATGAAATCTGAATAACTTCTATACCTCTTTTAGACTATGATGCAGAAAGTAGTCCTTTAATTGAAGGAAATGTATTTTTAAAAAGAATGGATTTTATTGATTCTTAGATACTAGTTTTAAATAAAATTTGATTCTACATTTCTTTGTAATATAATGTTTTTACCTATCTAAACAACTGACTAAATAAAATCGAATTTCGGCCTGACTGGAGTAAATTTTCTAACAAGCACGCAATAGCGAAAAAATATAAACAAATAAGGCAGCGACAGAGAGATCAAAGTTGGACCGATAAAATTTGTCTATGCGATTAGCGACGAATATAAATACGGACGTTATATCAATAAAGTGACGATTTCCGCTTTGTCATTCAGTTGTGATTTTCGTCTGTTTACTTTACCATGATACACGCGCGCACGCAAACATCGCTCGATCCTTTCGGGAGTTTCAAATTATTGCGTGGTGACACCTGTCTGAGGGGAAAAAATGGAGATTGCGCGCAAGGCCATTGGCCGCGCCTCTATCTCTATCTTTCTCTTTCGCATAAATGAAAAAAAAAAGTCATATACCGATAAAAAGAAGGTAATGGCTTGGGCGAGCAATCTCCGTTCGATGATTTTTCTTTGAGGATGCGTCAAAGGCTGGGCGGGAGGGAGGATGAGGTGGGTTTTACCTCGAGGCTATGCGCAATGCTGACAACGTAATCTTTTCTTTTTCCAGGAAAATGTTCATCGGGGGATTGTCTTGGCAGACTAGTCCAGGTAAGAACATGCAGATTTTGTGCGATTGTCACGTTCACTGTGTACTTAATATATACGTTTATATTATGCTGTGTGCTGAATTTTTGATGCTAGAGATTGGAATGCGCTTTGGCTGTTCTCTTCCACACTCTGATGTAAATATCGATGCTCTTGAAGATGGTCAAGTACCACACGGTACTAAATATTTTTTATTTATTTAGTTATCTTGGCGTATGGAAGAGAAAAAATGAAAATCAACACTTCATATTTTATGACGATGCTTATTCAGTGCTTTCATATTTATGCCTCATTCGGGCCGTTATAGAAATTATCTTAATTAGTTATTCAAGTATAAGACAATTTTTCCATCCTTTATCATCAATGCTTGAACTATTTATTTGGAACAATTCGCAATATGATTTCACACACATAGCGTATAACCGATTTTACAAGTGCAAAATTAGTTTGGAAAACTAATAAATCAGCGAGCAGCATCTGAGAAGATCGTTTCTTCGGGAAAGCAGCGATGATTCGCGCGAAGCTAAGAGCTCGGACACGTTGTAGTCGTAGTATTGACACACTTTACTCTTCCGCGATAAGAGACGCGCGCGCACTGATATAATAATGCACACCCAAGCCGATCTCGAGAAAGCTCTGACGGTCGCGCGAGATAGATAAAGTTACCGCGCGCTATCTGTACACGAGGTCACACAATCGACAATTATAAGAAATTCCAAGCGATACCCTATCTACCAGTACCAAAATGCATAAAAAAGTACGAAAAAAAGACCGTCACATACCCAAGTCGACTTTCGTCACGCGGGCGAAGCTCATTTTCTCGGCAGAGCTCCGGAGAGCAAGAGAGCTTGCGCCACGTGTTTACCCGTGTATAACTCGTGTACATATGCGATATATTTTCGTGAAGCGAGGACCGAGAGAAGCGCGAGACATGGCGCAGCGCTTTTATAGCTTTCGCTTAATAAGCGCTAATGACGCTGCGCTCTCTCTCTCTCTCTCTGGTCGTGCGTCTGCGACAACGTCGACGACGACGACGACGACGACGACGACGAGACGCGCAGAGAGCCGTGACGAGGCCAATGAAACCACGCGAGCGAACGCGAGGAAGAGCAGATGAGCGAACGTGTCGCGATGCTCGCGCGCGAGACTATGCATGTGTGTATATAGCCCCTTAAATACGCCGAAATTAGACGCTTGCGCGCGCGCGCGCACTCGCAGCATACACTTGAAAGTGTCAAGGTCGGTTAGATGCAGTCTGAAAAATGATTTCTTTCGAATCGCGACTATGTACAATATATATCTGCAGTGTGACGTTTGAAATGTATTTTGAGGCCGTTGCTTTGCGTGTGCGCACGATTAGATCCGTAAGCCAATTACGTAATTTTCATAGCGCGGAAAGAATGCCAACTTTGGTATTATAAACTATTTTTGTCATGTGCTTACTCGAATCTATAAATATGAACCTGATGCTCAATTTTGATCGAACAAAATTTAGTTCGCATATTACATACCAACATCTATACTGCGAGTATCTAAATTATTGCTATACAAGGTACTTGTACCTCTATATATGATATTTAACAGAAAATATATATCCCTACTGTGTTAATTATACTTGTTCGGCGATATCGCTAGAAATTTCTTGTGTTCGAGAATAATGTGAATAACAAAAGGCAGACCAGACCCAATAAACCGTTTGAGAACTAAAATAGTCGTCTGTCACACTAAGCTTATGCAATGTATTTCAAGAGAAGTCGATTTTCGCCACATCGATGTTATAAATTTTATTGCAAAAAAAGCTCCGATTCACAGGTCCCCCCAGCAACAACGGTATACAGTACAGATTTCACATTTTCGTCCGCGAATCTCAGGCTCGAGAGCATAGCGCGTAAATCGCGCAGCCAATGTTCATTTACGGCATAACGCGGCACAAGATATATATATATGTATACGTAAAGAGTTGCTCCCGCGTAGCGCAGGATATTTTAACCAAGCCAAGCCAAGCCATTATCCACTCGGTAGAGGTATATAAATAACAGAGCCGTTTTCCTCCGATCACTCATCGTCGTCGTTACGGAAGCGCCATCAGCTCGTTTCCAATATACTTAAACAAAAAAACAAAAAAAGAAAAAAAAAGAAAAAAGAAAAAAGAAAAAGAAAAAAATACACACTCCCACGGAAAAGTCGTAGCTGCGAAAGAAAAACACAAAAGACCAAAGCATCTGGTCGCGTATGGGAACGGAAACTGGTCCGTCTGGTGGATTAGGTTGAGCGGGCATCCGGAAGAGAAAAAGAGCGACGGAGACACGAGTGAAGGAGATCTAGGTGAGCATATAGTATAGAGGTAGGAATCGCTTTGGGCGCGCATATAACGCTCTTTTGCACTGTGTGCGGTGTCTGTCCCTCCTCTGACTGTGCCCCCGTCTCTCGTATATATATATATGTATACATAAGCAGCTTCTAGCCGTTACACATATAGCGAAAATTTAGGTTGCGCTTGGGTAACCGATCATCGTGCTTGAATGGCCGCCAAGCCCAATGGCTCGCCTATATACAGCCGCACACTCACGTATATAGCGTCGCTAGCAGTAGCCGTCGCATCGTCCGGCTTTGGCCTTGGACGATCTGTCGAGATCAGCATGTGTGTGTGTGTGTGTGTGTATGTGAGATGTACGTAGGAGAGTCGGGACAAGGCGAGCTGTTATATGCCGTCGCGTTAATTTATCGGGAGCGCATCTCTCTCTCTCTCTCTCGCTCGCTCTGAGAGAAAAGCGCGCGTTACGTGTGTTATAGCACCGATAGAGAAGCTCGCTGATAAAACTGTAGGTAAAACTTTTTCGAGAACGAGCGCTGATGCCGTATTTTTTTTGGTGCCGGTGCACTTGTAGCTGCGTGCAAAAGGTGTCGTGGTGTATATAGGCGGTGAATCACGAAGCGCTGGGGTTCAAGTAAAATATTTGTATAATAAAATAAAGCTGCTCGCGCGGCTCGAGACGCCATAAATTACATCATGCGGAGGCTGCCGCGCTGTACCGTTCCGCGGCTACTGGACTAAAGTTCGCAATGTTTAATTTTAAATTTTTCGCTCGCTAACGTAATGGCCGAGTGCTTGGCTTGGCAAATTGCGCGTGCCATTTGAGAAAAAAAAACTATGCTTTGTTCCGTCATACAATGCCTGTTACGTAAGATGTATACGTATCTAGTGATTTTTTTCATTAAATTAAATTATGTCTGTATTTGTGAATCTTGTAATCGTGATATATTGCATTCAAAGGTTTTGAAAGAATTATTAATGTACTCGAATATCACTGAGAAATCGTGTGTTATGTTTATTATATTTTTTTATATTTTTATAGATTTACTGGGCAATATAATACGATATCAGAAATGTCTTTTTCTACAGAAAATATTTTCAATATAAGTAGCGAAAAAAGATAAGTGAAGCGGAATAAGAAGCGGAAGAACAACGAAAGCGTGGGAGTAATACTTCACTTCTCGATTTCATACTATCACGTTTCTCTGTACGTATCGCAATAGAAAACAAATATAGGAAAAAAACGAGCCGTTGCGCGAGTGAAAGCTGAGGATTGCTTCGCGAAACCAAGTGAAATTTAGAGCTTTCCGCACACTAAAATAATGAAGTCCTGATTCTTTTGAGACCTCGTTTGAGACATACGAGTATGTTCACCAATATGATTTTATGCGTACATATGAACGTAGTTTTATCTTGGTTATATTTCCCGACTGTAGGCGCACGAGTAGAATCGATCGTCTCGAGCTCACACGTCGGGTTTGTTGATACGAAAGTGACACACTTTTCGAGTTGTCATCTTGTATATATCTTTGACTTGCGATCCACGTTACGTGGTGTAGACGGCACTAGACATTAGTTAAAGTACTTTTTTATGTATAAAAAATTGATGTAGCTTGTTCTTACACACGATACTGAGACTTATAATTTGTTTGAAAATGTTTTCTTTCGTAAATGGTTCACTATTCAGTTACACAATATATCCGTATGAGTAATGAATACAATTATGAGGAAGTATGAAAAAATTAACTATTTTTGGTAGCAATAGTAGCAGAATAATTTCTGTTAATATATTTCTGTGAATTTACTTTATTTCCCACAACTTAGATTCCTTTCCAAGTGGTAGTTAAAATATATTGTTCTAGGTATTTTTATTATAATGATGAGTGTTATAGAAGTTAAAATGGAATGACAGTGTCAAGCTCCAAAGCAACTTTAAATATGCAGATGTAGGATGTATGGAAGCTTATATCGGTACAACAATCAATGGTCCGTATCGTAAAAACTTCTTTCATAGACTAATCGAAACACTCGAAAAAATAAATATCTTTTGAAAATATTCAAACATTACAGACGTATAGTCAGGTATAAAAAGCGAACAGTCTACAGAATCTATCGTCCTCCGCCAGGTGCGAACGTCGCAGACGATCAATTAGTCGAAGCGCCAGTGAGCACGTGTAAAATATTTGCAGTTTTCATCTCTCGTTCCATCTCGTCGCTAACAGTACGAACGCTTACGTGCATGCATTTTCGTGCGCGACTACACGAGCGAAACGGAGAGAGAGAGAGAGAGAGAGAGAGAGCCTGTCGCTTGTACTCGCTCGCATTAGCAAGTATTATCAAATAGCGCTCAGGGTCCTTCGCCTCGGCAGCAGCCGCTTGCACGTATAGCACGAGAGAGGAGAGCCGCGTATATATACCGTCCGCGAGTCGCGAAAAAGAATAAGAAATAACGTGTGCGCGAACGTCGAAGAGCTCGCGCGCAGATGAAGAAGAGTAGGAGTGAGCGAGCAAGCGAGCGACCAAGGCGGAGTAGGCTCATTAGCGTTTATTTGCTGTCGTTACATAAGTCATTCTCTCCTTCTCTGTCTCGCTCTCCTCTATACTCTTTCCTCTCCCTCTCCCTCGCTTTCCTTCATTGTCTCCGTATGCCTTATATGTATTGTTGCACTTCTCTCTCGTGATCTAGCTTCGTGCCTTCCTCCTCTCTCCTCTCTCTCTCTCTCTCTCTCTCTCTCGCTCGCTCGCTCGCTCGTACACACACTGTTTGCTGTATTGCTTGTGTTCCATTTCTCCCTCTCGACGCAGTTGTCTCACTACCTCATTGCCTTTCTCTCTTTTGTATATTCACTGTTATTCCTCTCTTGCACTCTTTCTCTCTTTCTCTCTTTTTTTTCTGTTCTCTCCCTCTCCCTCTCGCTCACTCTGTTTATACTTGAGTTGCACAATTGCTTAGAATAATTACCAGGTACGACGGTTTATATGAAAATTAAATGAGACCACGAGGAGGCGGCCGCGACTCTGTTTGCATTTAAAGAATACGAGAGAGAGAGAGAGAGAGAGAGAGAGAGACGAGAATTTCTCATTATTTTAAGTGGCATTGTATCTTATAAATAATCATTTTTATGTCGATATACAAAGAAAAATTCTGCGAAGCAACGGTAAAAAAGATTCGCCTCGTTCCGTGGATCATCCTCCCAACCATTATGAATCCAATTAAATACAAAATAAGCGAACACTTTTTCGTACACGACGCAGACGTATAGTAGGATGAAATCACCGACAATTTTTATGCTATTCGCGCAAATTACGCGTCTCCTTTCTATTAATATCGTCGGAGATGTTGAGAGGCAAGAGCGATACGATGGGAGAGAGAGAGAGAGAGAGAGAGGGAGAGAGGAGGAGGAGGTTATGAAACCAAAGTTTTGCCGATCTAGTTTGCATGGAAGACGGAAATGCAAATTGTTTAAGAGTTGAGAAATTGTCGCGATTTATGCAAAACGCTAGTGCGCGCGCGCGCGTGCTTATATGTCCTCCTTATTGGCGTAACGCATGCCATTACGTGAAACTCGAATCACTTATTCCAATTATTTGCTGCTGCTGCTGCGGCAGTAAAACTAGTTTTTCTGCTTAAAAGTAAATTGATATAAAAATTGCATAACGGGTATAGCGAAGAAGTGTCTGGTGTGTGCGGTATACAGGCCGAGTCCGTATATATGTACGTACTCACCATGGGTAAAACTCATCGCTGCTCTATTTAATCTAATACAAAGTGCAAACTTTTACTGCCGTTAAAGGTGGATATCAACGAGTAAGTGGTTTTCACCGCTTAGGTATGAAGTTTTTACCATCATATTCCCGGACGGCTTAGTTTATGCATCTTTTAAACAAATTCCACCCGCTCTCGCAGACTTTTAGAATGTAAGGGAAATACAGTTGACGAAGACTATGCTTTGTGCCCATGATTGGACTTGAAGAGAAAAATTTCACTTATACTTTCCAAATTAGTAATTTTGCACGTTTAATAATGGGGAAAAATCACGTTCTTGGATTTTTCCCACAGTAATATGGAATTTATTATAAGTTCAATTTAATAGTAGTCCGCCTGATTTTTCAAATTCCTCGCTTCGAATACATCTTCTATTTCATCACTGAAGTAGAACAGTTCGTAGTGTTTTGGACGGTATATATTACATTCATTTTGTTTTTTTAAATTGGCCCCTTCTGTAAGCATTTTTCTCCAAACAAACTTCGACACTCCATTATATCACAATATATCACAGCTCCTGCTTACCATGTCCACCCTACACACCTTTTCCTTCTTTCTCGTATTTGCAAAGCCCAAAGAATATCCCGATAGGCAGTCCATCGAGACTAGTACCGGATCAGCGAGACAAATGCGTGCACGCACAAAGAGTGGAGAGAGAAAGATAGCGAGCGCGAGGCTTCATACATTTCCTCCTCATGGGCTTTGATCGGTCGAGCGCTGCGGCCGGGTTCGTTAAGAAAACGCCCGCGGTATCGTCGCAATTGGTGCTGCGTGGAAGAAAATGGCATGTGCAGATACTTGAAATCGATTGACTCGGCGTTGGCTTATATGGCCGGTAATCGAAATATACGGGAAGCGCGTGCAGTTACAACGTTCCCATTGTTAAAGATTAAACGAGGTCGCGTTTCCACTCTTGTTCTCTCTATCTCTCTCTCGTTCTCTCTAGTTCCCTCTCGTGTCCGTCTCTGCGTCGATGTGCAGTGCAGTGCGCGTGCATGTACCTCCCTCCGACGTCACACAAGCTCGCGGAGAGAGACTCTATATACACTATATATGTGCGCAGTGGCCGAGAGTCGTTGCTGCTTTTAGATCGTACCGCGGAGCGCACACGACTATATGCACCACACACAGACACGCTGTAACGCTCTTTTTCTTGCGGTCTATATATCTGTTTCTATTTCTGGTGTGTATTCCACAGCCCCAGATTTACGACGAGGGCTTTTCTTTATACACTCGCGTTGTGTTGTTTTTCTCCCTCTTCTCCGATATGTCAATCGATCATTTGATGTATGTCTCGCGCGAGGATGTCCTCTTTACGATAAGAAGACTATAGCTGAAAAATATACGTTTTCTTCTGCTCCGAGTTGTGCTTGCAATATGGAATTATCTTTTTATAAGTATCGTTTTGGTTCAATCTCCTTCTCATACCTTTTGATCTGGACGATTTGAATCTGATTTACAATGGTTCTTGTGACATTTCATTACTTACGTATTCGTAGTTTGCTGCGTGGGAATGCAGCTAAATGTTTTCTTTATTTTCCCATGTTTGGTTACATTCCGTTCTCAATTCTCTGCATGACAGCTGTTTATGAAATACAATCAAATAAAAAAAAATATACAGATAAATTAAAATGATGTGAAAAAATGTCATTTCTTTTGTTTCACTTGACTAATGCGCATGCATGGAAAGCTTGTTTTCTTTTTGTGTTACTAAATGATATATAGATTCCCGGCTCAGGGATATAGCGGTAATTTAAAAAAATATATACCATTGTACTACAAAAGTAAAAATAAAACTAGGAATGACGAGTTATAATATAAAACTTGTACAGAAAAAAAAATTTCTTACAGATTTTTAATTAAGATACTTAATTAAAAAAATTTAAAAAATCTTAAAGAAATTGAAAAAAAAAATTGAAATCAAAGAGTTTACAAAAGGGTTTATAAATAGCTTAGTATACTACACATTGAATTCAAACCAGAGAAAATTCAGTCTACATATAAACTGAATTGTCGTATTATTTATCGTTGGTTCATAGTTTATTTTAATTTATGCATTTTCAAATACGATTGTCTTGTTAAATCTTTATATTTATCTGCGTCAACGTGTTTCTCTGTTTGACGGCAATAGGAATACCAATTTTCCACCGCTAACAAAGTTTCTTCACTGTGTTTACTCACGCTCCTTACACGTATACGCTGTAATTTTCGTTTATCCTCATAGCGCGTAGTTGCGTAAATATAATGGTTACGAAATTGTAGTATACATATGCTAGATGACTCGTCGCCTATAGCTCTATGAGTTGCGCATTCGTAAGCTTTATATAAAAATTTATTGATTACGACAACGCGCGACTGAATGAAGTTGTACGTCGCTTTGTTCTATATTTGTATAAAAGCAATGTGTTTCCCTTTTATCAAAGGATCCTATGTGTGCGTGCGCTTAATAAGAGTACACGTGTACAACGGCAACATTGTATGTCGTTTTTTGCTAAATCGATTGAGTCGCTTGATGCTAGAAAAGAATGTTTAATTTACTTACGATAACAAGTCGCAAAGATGTAAGAAGGTTGAATTTATGGTTGGGGTCGTTTTTATACTAAAATTAGTCAAGAATTGAGTGTTTTAATTTTCATGTAAGAAGTCACTTATGTAGTCTCATATTGCAATTATGCATGCTTTATAGACATGCAAAAAATCAATAATAGGTTCAGGAAATGGCGATGATAAGATGAAAACTAAATGTGAAAAGTACTTACAAAGGTCTTCTTTGTTCATTCATAAAAAGAGTTCGATTCAAGATTCAAATTATTTCTCTTTGATTTGCAATAAGTAACGATCGATTGTATTAGTTAAGATAGAAAAATTCTTTGATTAAAATCAAATTTGCATTGTTCGGAGCCAAGTTATAACTTGTCTCTATATAACCGTTATTATCGAGGCTATTATTCTCCAATCAAGCTTATGTATTTTAAATTATTTTGATTTTTAATTCTTCAAGTTTCCATTACCGACTCTATCAAGATACGCATGCTCATTACAAGTAAATAGTTTGTTAAAGTATATGACGCTAATGTTTAAATAACGCCTGCAATTAGACTCGGGTTTACGATAGCGGTGTGTGATAGAGTAACGGCAAATAATTCACAACACCTCGGTGTATGCAAGTATACTGACCGGGTAATGCAGTGAGTGAGATTATTTTTATCGGTGAAGTTAATAGTATTACAGATTATATTGTAATTTGGCTATGTATTGTGGTTTACATATATAATGAAACATAATAGGTGTTTGCTTAGGTTAGTTTACAACTGCTTAAGTATATCTTATACAAATAATATAATTCGTACTTACAAGATACTTATATATAGATGCATTTAACGTAATAACTTTTAATATCACTATACTGAAGCACATAATTTTAAATGCCAAAGTTCAATAATAATATAAAAATCCATTTATTCAATTAGTGCAGCATTTATTTTCCAGATCTTGATGAGTTTAAAAGCTATTTAATTTTTTAGTTAAATTGATCAGACATAATAAGAGTATATAAGGAAGGGGGAAAATATAGGGATTCAGTAAAAATTAATGCGCAATAAAGAGGAGAAGGAAAAAGGTTAAAGCTGATACTCGATCGTTTCGCCAAATTAACTTTTAAACCCGCAATTCTTCCTCGCGCACGAAGTTTAATGCATCGTAAACAAGATTTTTCAAATTTCTTTATCGCAGAGCCCCGCAATGGATATACATTTAGTGCGATATCCCTATGGGAAGTTTAATTATAAATGGCGCCTCGCGGTTCAATTTCCCGCTGAATGAGCAGCAATCGACTTTTTCGCCGCGGGCGCTTTATGATAACCCGCGCGCTCAGCCCGTTCTATATAAATGCATGGCAGGACAAAAAAGAAGGAGAGAGAGAGTGAGAGAGAGAGAGAGAGAGAGAGAGAAGCAGGGTATACGAGAATGAGAAGCAAATTTCGCGTAGACGTTAAAACGTGTCCGGTAGTTTTCATCGTGGGATTTTTCGTGACTGCAAGAGATAGAGCGAGAGAGAGAGATAGAGAGAGAGAGAGAGAGAGACGACGACGACAAGAGAAGAGCTAGAGAGAGAAACGGAAACGAGCTCCTCGCTCTCTTCATTTTCGCCTCTTTTTTCGCACTAGCGCGCGCTCGCGCGACTCATCATCCGCTTTCTGGTCGCAGGCCATGAATTATGGATGCTCCACTCGAGCCTCTCTCGCGCAGTTTGCGCAGCCAGCGCCTCTCTCTCTCTCTCCTATCTCGAAATGGAGAGCCTTGGGCTTGACTGTGACGCGCTACCGCTACTGCACCTCCACCGCCGCTGCTGCTGCTGCTGCTGCTGCTGCTGCTGCTGCAGTTCTCTTCCGTGATGCATGAGCCTACACGCGTACAGCAGCGAGCGAAGGGAGAGCGAGCGAGCGACTTGGCTGCACATTGCGCAAAGAGAGAGAGAGAGAGAGAGAGAGGAGAGCAAAAAAGTGCGGAGCGAACGAAGCCCAAAGAATGTAAGCCGGAAGTATATATGCGCTGCTGCCGCGGTCTCTCTCGTATGGCTACCAAGTTTTTCGAAACGGGGACGCGCTCGCTCTACTCGTGCTCGTAGCGTTGGAACTTTGAAGTTTTCCCTGTTTTGTTTTTGTTTTGTTTTTCTTTTTTTTTTTTCATTAAAAACTACGGATTCTACGAAAATGCGCATCGGGCCGAGTTGAGAATTCAATGTTGCCGATATAGTTTAGGAATGTCGTTACTTTTTAGTTCAGCAGTATTTTCTGTGGCTGGCACGTGCATATTTGAAACCCTGCGAACAAACAGAACGACTTCGAATGCCATTTTAGTATCTTGCGTTCGCGAACGAGAGTGGGATCGTAAACAAAACATCAGAATCGTACTTGAATTCGTACAATATATCGGGGGACGAGAAGTAAGTGGCGTCAAGGCGCATTTTAGGATTGAAAAGTTAGCGCGGTATAATTCAACCGATTACGGCGTCGGGAGTAACGGCGGCAGCAGCAGCAGCAGTAGCGCAGCAACGGGCCTGACGTTTTCCAACTCTCGCCTCGTCGACGACGCGTACAGTCTGATGCAATCAAGCGCGCAACTGCGCGGACTCCTCCTCGGACTATTGCTATTTTTAAACGTAATTGCAGCCGCTCGTTTTAATGGGCGAGCAGGCTGATACCGAGAAGAGTAAAAGCGGAAGGTGAGGTATATAAAAAAAAAGACAAATGGAAGAACAAATAAAACCGAGCTGTTTCTCTCTCTCTCTCTCTCTGTCTCTCGCTCTGCCTCTCTCTCTCTCTCTCATTCTGTCTCTTTCAAATGAAAGAGCACGCACGAGGCGCGCTGATGGACATAACGATCGGAGGATCGCGAAATCGAGAGACAGGCGAGTCGGACATATGCAGGTATATTTGTATGAGACCAGTGAGGCCTTTATATGAATAATTGTGGTAAATGTTGATGGAATTTTGAAATGGAGAGAATTGTTTATAGGTGAGCGTTGCGATTATAGTTCCATTTTCATCGCGAGATTTGCTTTTTGATAAAGATCAAAAGGCCAATAGAAGGGTATAAAGCGCGAGTATATTTCAGCATTCGATGGATGTTAAAGCGTTTATTTATTAAAATGCGCGAAAGCAGTCGAGGAAACAGTCGCTTCTCAAAGCGAACTGCTCTTTATTTTTGTATTTCGTGGGGAGAGAGCCACTCCCCGCCGTGCGCGCGCGCATCGAAAACCCCCGGGACGATCAGCCGAGCATTTATGCATCTCAATATTTACATATTATACATTATTCACAAAGAACATCCTGGAAATTATTATTGGACTAAAGGGACCCATAATATCAGTCTCGAACTCGTTTAGTCGTGAAAATCTTGGTATAAATTCGCATTCGCCCGTATGTAAAAAGCCTGCTTTTTCACCTTCTTCTCTCTCAAAGAATTTCTTTTATCTTGTTTATTCTGTAGCGATATTTGCGGTTTATGAGGCTCATGTCGAACTCGTTCAACAAATCTTGGAGCAGTAAGAGAGACCAAGAATGCCATAAGTAGCTTTGTATGGAACAAGTTTGAAGAGATGAATAAACTTGAAATGTGCCGGAAGGTCAAATGTTAAGTGTACATTTATTAAATACTGTACATTTATAGAAGGCGAAAGTTAAATTATTAAAATATTGATTTTGTTATTAAAAGTGGATATCTGCAGTCGGCAGTTTCATTTCGATAATAACTTGGAAGTTAGTTTCCTCGCGAGTACTAGCAAATGATACTTGATGACATGAATTTGTTATCTCTACCGAATTTCAAGTACGTCCTTCAGCACTTTTTGGACTTTGAAAATGTTCAAGGCGTTCTATTGTTTTAGGTTAATGCGATATTATTTTAACGCTCTTTTGAGTCTTTTGATTTCCATAATAAAAGATGTAGAAAATGGTTCCTTATTTCGAAATTATTTCAACCAAGCCTGTATTTAACTGAGGTCATGCTTTTCTATTTCAAACAAAAATATACAGATAACGGATGGCCGCTTTACAATTTGTACGCTTTTTAATTACAGTATTTAGTTGAAACTGAAAACAATGTTACTTATTCCTACCTCTCTTGCTTTTTCGTTACACCGATGAAGTCGCATTTTAGCCTGATGAAAACTTATCTAGTTCAATCTAGTAACTAACTGCATAATCCCGTAATCAGCCTAATAAGCTGAAAATCTAGATAAACCCAGATAATATTCAGAGTTTACCAGCATGAAACCTGATATCGATCTAATAAATTAATTGTAATCAAAGTGGTTTTTTTTTAAACGCGGTTAAAATTTCTACGCGAGTAGATCGATAGCTTGGTAACCACTACTGAAAAACTATTAATATTAAAGCAACTTGCGTGCACCCATTCCTACGTTTTATTTAATCCACTTCGAAAATTAACTTGACAATAAAGTCATTCGAGTTCTGCAGACTCATCGCGCATAATTTTTTCATCCCGATGAATCCCCGTACGAACATTCGGATGCAGTTAATTCGGCTAATGAATACGATACCAAAGCCTGTAACATGATGATACAGACCCTTTATCAAATCCAGCCTTTCAACATTCACTCAAAGAATATTAAAGTTGTCAAAATATTGATACAAGAGGAAAGCCTGCACGCAGCATCGCGCGTGCACTTGGTTCGGTCAGCTGACACCTATCCACTGTATACATGCACACACAAACACCGTCGAACAAGTCAACATGTAGGTCACGGAGAATATACAACACTCGTCCAACCCAAAGGCAACAGCATCAGCCATCAGCCACAAGTATGCGCGTATAGTCCCATAATACAGGCCATCGGTCAGCATCATTGGAGCCTCGGTAATTTTTCATCTTTGTCCGATCTAGCGCGCAGAGTAGCTCAGTCGTTCCTCTCTCTTAAAGCCCGAGCTGTGCGCAATGCACGACGACGGCGGTGGCGGCGACGACGACGACGACGACGACGAGACGAGAGGGGACTTTAATTATGCAACTAGGTCGAAAGGGGCGCCTAATTTATTTGCGACGTAGGTGAGTCGCTGCTGCTGCTGCTGCTGCTGCTGCTGCTGCTGTTGCCGCTGCCCCAGGCTCCGTGTTTTGCCGCTGACGCCGCCGCCGCCGCAGCCACAGCCGCTGCTGCCGCTTGTTAGCCCCGGCGATATTTGTTAACATAAGCGCGAGGTCAACGACTCTCTCACGGCGTGAGTCGTCGCGCTTCGCGCGCACATTATTCGCGTCGGGTTATATGTATACACTCGTTCTTCTGTGTACTTCGCTTCTTCTTCCGTGTACGGGACGATGCTGACGATAATCGGTCTCTCTCTCTCTCTCTCTCTGTCGCTCTCTTTCTGTGTGTGCGTGTGTATGCGTGCGAGAGAGAGAGAGAGAGAGATGCGTAATTTCGCGCGCTGCTGCGACGCTTCTGTGTCTTTCTCACACGCTCGAGCCCTTCCTGCTTTTGTTCCTAGCGCGAAAAGCGCGCTGCTGCTTGTGCTTCAATAGGTGCTATACGCACGACTGTGTGTGCGCGCGCGTGTACATACGCGGTGAGTGAAAAAGGAGAAAAGAGTCGGAAGGAAATGGGAGCAAAGCTGGAAAGTGAAAAATTTGCGGAAATATTTGCACTAGGTCGAAAGCTGGGAAAATTGCGTGGTTTCGGAGTGTGTGCATGTGTGTGTGTGCGTGTGGAGTTGTGCTTGCGACTCTCTCGGATTATTTTTTTACGTATATATACCAGCTTTATCGAGTTGGCGGTTTTCTTGCTTTGGAAATTTATAAGGGTTTATTGCGGGGAAGCGTTGTGTATAGCTGAATATTGGTAATAAGCCGATAAGGTTTCAGTGGGCTGTTCTATTTTTACCGCCTTCTCGCGTACTTTTCCCCGGTATAACGCGTGGATTCCTTAGAAGAGTCTGAGCATTCGATATATATAGGTACCGTGTAAACTACCTCCGATTCTGATTAAAATCTGCAGCTCTACGAAGCTCAGAAGGAATTGCAAAGTGAAGTTTCTATCTGCTAGATCTTTGAGTATCAATCTCGAGCGTGAATTTTTACTATTTTCGAGCGATTATTCGATAAAATGAAACTTGGAAATATAAACAATATAAGGTATTTAATACAACTTTTAAATTTCTGTATGGTTTTACGTTAGATGTTAAAAGTAACTTAGATGATATGAAATGTTTAAAATTACGAAAGGACAGAAACCTTATTTCTTTTTAAATTTTTATTTGTTATTACTAAGGAGATGTAGGTGCTTATATAAATCTAAGATATATGCACTTTGTATATAGAATTATGAGCATTACTTGGTGTCACATAAATGGCTTGGATGTGTAGAGATTAATTTATACAATCGCTTTAAAATTTAGTTTAATTACAATATAAGTAAAGAATTCAATTATGGATGTATTCATACAAAATTTCATTTAGATTAATGTAATATTACTCTGAGATTTTCAAGCTTTGAGTATCATCTGCAAAATGTAGTTCTCTCTTCAACGTGAAAGAGAACTTTTGCAGTGGAGTTACCCGCTTTAATGTTTCAGTATACGTAATACTCCCTTAAATATACTTATAAAATTCAAAAATATATAAATATACAGTTAAAATAGAGGTCATCAACTGTTTTAGACTGTTGTATGTTAAAAAACTTATTGAAAACAAAATTAGCGTATAAAATATTTTTCTAAGAATATGAACTACGTTTACCAGTTAAATATTTTGTAGCCGAAGAATCTATAGAAGTTCTTTTTTTTTTGCTATTTCGATAAGAATAATCTTTGAGTGAAAAAGAAACGACAACGATAATTGAAGTGAATGTGTTAATTTAAATAATCTGGCACAAAATATGCATAAAATGTTATTTCTAATGGTTTTTGTGGTACTTAAAGTATCGCTTAAACAAAACATGCGCTGGGAAAATGTTTTTGCTTTAAAATTTTGCACAATATATCTGTATGTCACAAACTAAATTGCATATTAATGAGCATAAAAAAAGTTTAATTAAACTACACGGAGAAAAAGGATGTAGCAATATTTATGATGAATATACGAAAAATTACTATGTTGCGTACCAAAGCTGTGATATACTCATTTTATGGAGATTTTTCTTATATTCATAACAAATATTACTATGGACATAGTAATTTTGGCTATAAATTTCTATAAAAATTGCTATGTTGAATAGTAATTTTTGTTATAAACATAAGAAAAATCTCCATAAAATGAGTATATCACAGCTTTGGTACGCAACATAGTAATTTTTCGTATATTCATCATA
>UELU01121621.1:8822-67212 GCA_900490025.1 Megastigmus dorsalis | reverse complement strand
GTGTGTGTGTGTGTGTGTGTATGTTGGTGCGTTTGGAGATAAGCTCGATGATAAAGAACTTTCATCACCGCCCACACCCTCGCGTCGGTCGTTCGCATTACCACTGCTCGAAAGTAGCGATCCAGGGCGAGCGGCTCATGGCAAGGGGGAAAAGGAGGAGGCGGGGGAGGAGGAGTATGAGGAGGAGGAGAAGAACGATAGTGCAATCAACGTCAACGAGTGGATCTTATCCGACATAAGAAGTATTGGATGTCGCTACTCGTACGTCTTTCGCATGGGACTAGCGCGAGGCTCCAGTGCTCGGTTCGCAGTGGTTGAGGACGCGCCTTTATTGCACCGATGCAAATATTGTCGCAGTTGTTCACTCATGTGGACTACGTTCGAGTGTCACGCACTGAGCCCGACGAATGCACTCTGTCGTTCTGTTTCTGAATACCGCTTTTTTCTTCCTCCTCTGCTTTTTCTCTGCTCATTCTGATTTCAACTGCAGATCTGTGTGGAGGGAGCGGTTACATGAGCAGTGTGCATCATTTTATTTTCGATCAAATTAGAATTTTTATACCAGTGTTCTAGGGGTTGAAATTGAATGAAACACATCGTTCAAAAAAACAAATGTCAATAAATAAACTTTCGGACAAAAATAATAACAAATACATTGACATAAAATAACCAGAAATCATAAATGTTGTGAACCAGAACATGATATTTCTTGATATTCAGGTTTGAATCTAAACGTTTAATCGTAAATTGAGTGTTTCTTCCTGAAACAATATATAGAAAATTGTATAAAAAATGTCAAAGAGACACAGCCATATATTCTGCGTAACATGAAATCCATTCTCGTTCAAGATCACTTTTTTACTTTATAATGACGTTACAAGGGCACACTGATACTAATAACCTAAATGCTTTATATTCCTGGCATTCAATTTCCTCTCGAATATGTACGAGAGCTAAATACGCATTCGATACTTTCTGTTCTTAGGGGTCACTATTGTAATAGATTACAATAGTGGTACTAGTCACATTTTATAGCTTTTTTTGCACCGTAACAAAAAAGTGCGTATTATGAAATACTATTATTCATATTTATATAAAATGAAGCAAATAAAATAAGGAAAATAAAAAATGTAAAATAGTCATTTTCGATACAAGCAAGCGAAGCGAGGGTGACAACTGTCACCCGTGTTAGGTGCACCTGCTTTGAGGAAAGCTTGACTTTTCGTGTTAGTTTTCTTCTTATAAACCATAAACCTCGGGCACTTTTAATTCCAGGAGTGCGCAAAGAAGAGTGCTTTGCGCTATCGGTACATGCTTTGCATACTCCAGCTGAGAGTGCCCGAAATCCATGCTTTACTTGAAGAAAACTAGCACGAAAAGTCGTGCTTTGCGCACTTCGTTATAAAAATATCATTTTTCATACTCCGAGCGCAAAATTCGCAGACACGTGTAAAATCGGACTTTACACATGTTGTATGGAAAAATATTGTACGTAACACGTGCACTCAGGTTATCTCAACTCGTGTGATTGTTACCCGAGCGAAACGCGACGAAATTTCATCCGTGTCGAAATAATCTCATTCGTCCACTAGTTGTGCGTAACGTACTATTTTTACTAAAGGGCATTTTACATGCAAGCGTTAAAAAATAGTACATTATGACACTGGTGTGGAAGATGATTATTTACCGAATAAGACGTTTTCGCACGAGGCTAGCGAGTAAAAAAAATCCTTTTCAGTGCACGAGCGAGAAGGTGATTTTAACTTCATATTACCTTTTCACTCTCGCTTCGATAGGGCAAACATCAACACGAGGATAAAATCAATTACTCGCACTAGTATCGAAATGTACTGTTTATCACCATTGGGTTAAAAAATATAATTTAGGTCTTGAAGAAGGACGTACTTCTCAGTAAATGTCCGAAACGTCGCTCATCTAAATTAAAAGTGTATTGCATTGTTCGATTAGATCGATTCTCCACCTCCAATAAGAAAATATAAACCAGTCCAGTGACTGGTTTATATTTTCTATACAATTGTTTTTCAATACATTCGTTATTAATTTAAACAATTGCTTTTCCACCTAGTGAACAAATTTAAACTAAGCAAAACCACGTGCAATGCAGTTAAAATTAAATAATGGAATTTCCCCTGGTTATTGAAACGAATAATAGCTTAAAACTCTCTTTGGCTGCAATCAACATGTATTGAGTATTCTCAACCGACGCGCAAAAAGAATTCTTCAATAAACTAAAAAACAAAGCACAAGAAAACGAGAAAAGTATTTCAAATACAGCCAGCGCCGGAAAAGTATTTATCTCTATTACTCTGCAATTGAACCTTTCCACTTCAACATTTACTTAACTCATGCTTAAATTAATGTAAATAGCGAAACGGAGGAGAAAGAGATTGGGGGAAGAAAAGGAGCTAAGAGTAAGATAAAGATAGAAACTTTAAGAAGATCGAGCAAACCGAGCATAAAGAGCTGGCCGAATATCGGCCGCGGATAATTACCTAAGTGTCGGGCAAGGTACTTCGACCCTCCTTACCCCACTCCCTCTCTCTCTCTCTCTCTCTCTCTGTCTTTCTCTCTCACTCCTACATCTTGCCACCCCTGCAGGAGAGGCGTGGACGCCAAGATAAATTGTGCGGAATAATCGCGTGGGGCTATCCGTCATCATCAGCCCGATCTCTCGTATACACATACATGAGACTCTTGCACAAGTTACCAGGATATGTGTGCGCATGTGTACAGAGGGTACGCGCGGACACGTGTATCCCAAGATGAAAACAGCACATCTTACGTATGTTGCGGGAAGATAAGGCATGTCGAGTGACTTGGGCGGACCCATGCCGGACTCTTACTACTTGGGAACTCGTGGCTCGACGCATGTTATACGTTTTAATTTGAGCGTGCGAGCGCGCGACATGTGATTGCTTAAGTTGAAATAACATCGGGGTCACGAAAGCCCACCGATTATGGACGTGATTAGTTTGTTTAAAAATATGATGACCCGCTTAGTGGTTAAATGCGATCGCTGTATCTGATGCGCTATTTTTGGAGGAAGCCGCGAGGCGAGCGAAGTTTAGAGTCGGGGTATAGTTGAGCTGGCGGAAATTAATGCAAATTCTTTCTACGTTCACGCGATATAATGAATTATGAGCTTCGGCTACAGAAAGGAAGTGTTTGACTGGTGATGCTATCTTATTCCTAACGGAAACGATTTGTATTGTTATTTTTAGCTGGGATGTTTACATTTTTAAATGGATTTTTCGATTGTCTAGAATCACTGTGTGTATCAAAAATTGGATAATAATAATCTTTCTCTGATAGAGAAAAAGAATTAATAAAATCAGGTTCAGACTCTTACAACTGACAATAATTTAAAGAAGAATATCAAAGACATATGCATTGCATAACAGTTTAGTGACTTACACTATCGAATAACCCTTGTCAAACAATAAATTTTGAAAAAAATTAGCACTATAAACCCTGAAGAAACAGAAATGTATTTTGTTAAAAACTGAAAATTGGCATGGCTATATCTATAGACATAACAAATAGTAGAAGAGTTTCGAGTACAGTCAGATATCGATATCTATAGATATATATATTACCCATGTTGATTTTCAATTTTTAACAAGGTATATCTCATTTCCCCCCTGGGCTTACAGAGCCAATTTTTTTTAAACTTTCTGTTAGACAAGGTGTATACGATGATCTGAGTCGCTAAGGTGAGTCGATCCCGAGGCTAAAATGTATGTGTCGCTGGCATTCTCCTTTATCCTATTTGTAAATCCGTAAAGCTAAAATGTTATCATATATAATTTTACTGAAAATTTTATGCTAAAACATTGGGTGCATTTTCAATTTATAGTATGAGGTAATGACTAAAATTGTTGTGTGCCATTGATGCCTTTCAACCATATCTAATTCATACGTATATCATACATAGTATACCAATAATAAATAATAATTAACAGTATATGTGTAGGATCCATATCGAATGTTTCATATGGAATATTTTACACCAAAATATATTCGAAATCATAATATTCCAATACTTGTAAAAGATTACATCCAATATTTCTTTAAATATTATTTTTCTATATTTCTCTTTTGTTTATTTACTTTGTGTTTTTATAGTTAACAAGCAGTCAAGATACCCTTGCCTTGCACCCAAGAGCATTAAAAAATTTGTGTTATTCCGCAGTTGACTGGGGAAACTGTAGATGTCCTTCCGCCCGTTATCTCTAACTGAATAAGAAGCAAAAAAGACAGTTGATTGCATCATAACAGGAGAGGCGTTGAACAATTCTCACTAGGCTATTCAGTTTTTCGCACCTCGGCAGCAACGCTTCTTGTTCTATCAGAGCCAGGTTGAAAAGCTCGCATCAAGCAGTTTTAATAAAGTTTTTTCTCTGCTCTGAATATTTGCACTGCTGCGTTTCTTTTCTCCATCTCTCTTTCTCTCTCTCTCTCTCTTTCTATTTCTCTCCCGTACCATCCCAACACTTTCCGCCTTGAATCCACAGTCAAATTCGCACCGAAAAAAAAGGGGAACGACGAAAAAAATGACTGATTGGTATGTTTCGTCTACGTCAAACTTCTCTTTTGTTTACGTTCGTTTTTGTACAAAGCAAAAAATAGAATGATGCAGGTCTGTGCGCCTGACGCGCGCGAACGCTTTCAACTGGCGGAATTACGAAAAACACAATGCGGAGGAATTGGGACATTGAGCAGTCAGGTATCCGACCTATGCACGTTAAAAAAAAAAAGGGCGGGAGGAAGGAAAAGAGAAAAACACACACACATGCGCCCAGTAAGAGAGAGAGAAAAAAGGACAGATACAACCAGGAGCGAAAAGTGATTTTAAAAGCAAAGAGGATATTCGAGCGGGTCGTATAAAAATGAGGCGTCTAGCTGCGAAGCAAAATCGAAAGGAGAAAAAAATGTGCATCTATATTCGCTAAGGGAGAGAGCGAGGGAGAGAGTGAGACGGAGAATTCGCGCTACTGACAGGCATGTCGCCGGGCAATCGCGAGTAAATCATAGAGAGCCTTTTCTCCCTCTCTACTCTCTCTCTTCTCTCTCTCTCTGCTGTCAGCAGTTTCTATCCTCTCTTTCGTTCGAGCGGCTCGGCCGCGAGCTTGCGTGTCTTCATTACCGGAAGACGCAGCATTGAGGGAGAGAACGAGAGAGAAAGAACGAGAGGGAAAAAGAGGGAGATCGAGGGAGAGAAGGAGAAAGGGAAAAGAGAGAGATAGAGAGACATAGAAGCGTACGCTCCGGGGCAAGCAAGCGCTAGTGGAGTTGTCACGTGTAAGCGAAACTCGTGACTGGAATTGCGGAGGAGCGGACTCGAAGGCTGGGGCGGAACGTACGTTTTCTCCACCAGCGCGATTGAAATTTTTCCGCGAATGGGGAGGTGGTAAGTATGAGGAAATTCTTTGCCCGTAATTTGAAGGGCTTCGATGAGGAAAGCTGCTTGCTCATGTAAGCGATTGGAAATCACCTTTCTTCATCTTTTATTTGATTCCTCTCTCTCTTTTTTTCTCTTTCTCTGTATAGACCGAACGTGTTTCAACTCTATTGTTTACTCTCTGCTTTCAATCCTCTATAATATTAAGAAGCAAAGCTTTTTGGTCCAGCTTCCAACTTGGTTCCCTTCACAAAAATTTTAAACCAATTTTATATTTTACAATTAAAATACAATCTACTTTTTAATTTTAATATAATACTATATATTTAATGTTTAACTTTATAATAAACACACATAAACCTACAAGTATTTTCACATGGATACTATAGTAAATGGATCATAAAATTCATAATGATTTACTAATTAAATAATAAAAGTTAGGTTGTATAATTATATGATGGGAACGTAGCGAGCTATCACAGCTAATATATTAATTCTTTAAAGATTTGATACGGCACCAAAATAATACAAAGCCTCCTCTATCAAAAATAAAAAATTGAATAATTTTTAAATTGTTTATAAAGTTTATAAGATTAAATATCTGTACTATTCTATACTATATCGTACCGCGAGGCTAGTTAAGGCTCATACATTAAGCACTTGAAGACAATGAAAGCGCAAAGAAAAAAAAAATAGTCCTACGACATATGCAAAGTAGCAAAGGGGAGAGAAAACAAGAGCGAAGGTAGTGACGGAAACCTCAAGCTCGCTGAGAAGTAGAGATGCTTTGAAAAATTAATGAAAATTGCAACCCTACTTCAGTACGTAGCTACGAAGCCAGTCTGCTGGACAACTGAGAGAACAGGAGTCTCATTTTCTCGAGCTGAGAGATTAAGACAGGACTACAGTTGCGAAGCACACGCAAACGAATTCGCACTTTTAAAGTCCTGGCCTTTTGCGGTGATTCCGTTCACTTTCTAAACTATACTTAAGAGGATGAAACTACCCTTAAAATTTACTTCACCTTTTTAGTTTCAAACGCTTATCCGATCGTAACATTTAATTACAGTTAGTTACCGTTTAGATATATGTTCAAGATTATTATAATGTTGAACATTTGATTGAGATGTTAATTGTGGAAGTTCTTTGAAGATGTAATATCTGAGTAGGATATTAAAGAAAGTCTTAAAGTCCTTAATCGCACTATTAGCTTCTCAAATTCTATTCAGCATTAAAAGGGGCGCAATTGACGAATCTGACTGAGACGTGCACTAAATCTTCGAAAAAAAAAAACAGAACTGTCAAATCAGAGCGACAGTCGTGTGGCGCAGAAAAGACAAACGTCACGTTCATAAATTTTGGAAAAAATGACGCGAGCCGTCAAGCCCGATGGGGGATGACAATTAACACGCGAAGCGCATCGTCGACGCTGTACATCTACATATAGCTTACTATATATACACACACAAGCGAGTCCTCGCATATAGACATGCATGCATAATCATCAAATGTATATATGTATATATATATAGACTACGGGGAGCGCGTGGGAATTTTGAATATTTATTTTCGCGCTCACGCACGTCGCGATAGCGTATCGGCGTTTTATGATCCGTCACTTTTAACGCGAACTTCATATGCGCGCATGTGTGCGTTATTTTTTTCTGCCTTTACGTGATGCGACAGGAGATCGAACATATGAAGGGGAATGGGGGAGGTGGGAGGGGGAGCGATATCGTCGAGCGATACTGCACTTGCTCTCTATTTTTTTTACGCGATTTTTCGGGTGCATACGCCTCTGACGAAGAAAAGGCTCTCGATGGATAATAGGCGGACACGCCGAGCGGGAAATCGATTTTTGCGCTCATCCCAACCCGTAAGCTTATATAGCGGAGGAAGTGGCCGAATTAGAATTTCAAATTTGACGCGGACAAAAGATGCGCCGGTTATTCTATGAATATAAGAATGCCCGCAACAGACAGTGTTTTTAGTGTCACTTGCGTTTGCAGTGGATCGAAAGATAGATTTATATATGCTGAGGTGATAGATTGAATTTCTTTCTCAATTTCTTATTTCCACTTTGATTTGCTATTTCTTAAAACAGAAACGAAAAATTAGAAATATCTTTGATTCAGCTCAATGATGAATCACATTTTAAATATGTTACGAGTAGTTCAATAGATGATAATTTGCGGTGAAGATGCAAATTCGGTATAATTGCAAAATAAGAGAACGAGAAGAAGATTATACTGATTGTAAGTCTTCGTCATAGAATGTTCGAGCGGTTGAGTTTGGTGGATTCTCTTCCTTCTCAAGACTGAATAGGCGCCGTGCTCGAGCTGAACGAAAGCAAGTGTCGACTGGCAATTCCCATTGGAATGTGAAATGGAAGTAATAGTATGTTTGCCCAAATTACCATCTATCAACGTGAAAGGGTATAAAGCCGAAAATGAAGAAGAAGGTAAAAGAGGAGAGATATATGTAGATGGTTGCCAAAGAAAAATAGGATGTGAGCGGGTAATAAGAAGGGATTGTGTAATGGAATAAGTGCGAAGGATATTTTCTTTCTCTATAATATATTTTTTCTTCTTAAAATTCAATATTTATTATTTTGTAAGTATATGTACTACTATTGACACACTTTCATTTTTTAATTTTTACGTTATACAACTGTTTTATGAAAATAAAAGACTCGCAATTAGTGACGTATATATATTTATCTGAACGCTCAAACTCGCGCTACGTAGGTTAGCAGCAATACTATCAGGATACCCTAACTAAAATTCAAAGATTTGTAAAAAGATTTTCTGTTCATGCATTTGCCAGTAATTTTTATCGGTATGCACGCAATCATTTAAGTAGTTCCCAGAGACGGAAATTCCGCAAAGCACGCAACCCAATCCCCCATTCACCACGCTCTATCAACCCTTCGCGATGGCTGTATTTCTCTGTCGATCTTCCACGAAAATCCTCTGTTTCCACGTCTAACGTCTCAAGGATTGTCAGGCGGTTTGACTGTCACTTTCTCTCGGGCTCGCTCTATCCGTTGCTGCTGGCAGCCCAGTTTCCCGTTCCATTACCTAGGCGCGGAACCCGTCTATTGAATTGGCGTAGGGACCACCGTCGCGTCCTCGTCGTCCAATCTCTTGTGTTAGTGATGGCTACATGTATCGGTACGGAATACATTGCTATCGTTGAACCAATTTCCCATCAATAAGGATCCGTGGATATGCTGGACGAATTAAGCTGGTGCCCGTCCCGAGGGTGCGCGTCTTGATGCTACCTGTCATCATCGATGCCATCGTGTATGCGTACGCATCTTATACCATGACCAACGCCGACGATATGATAATCACGACTTATTTACACTCTTGATCTATTTGATATATAATATTATTCTATGAAATTTATTTACTAGAATTACCTAAAGCAAAGCTGAAAGTGAATCCGTTGCTCATTTTTAGTAACTTTCTTTTTCTTATTTTAGGAAAATTTCAAAGCGAAATTGTAAATGTTGTAAGCAGTGCTAAAAATTTCTTATAAGTGCATGTTGCGAAGAAAAATATTATGTGTTAGATAGTCGATAGTTTCAGATATTGAATACATTATAATGCATGAGTTTATACTTAACAGTTTTCATCTTTATTTTATAGATCTCCATATTTAAAAATATTCTTCATCGGGATCTGTAAATGTAAGTGTAAATTGTTTATTAAATTTAGACTATATGTTTATTAATTCATGAATTGTAAGTATTTTTTAAAAATTTATATCAATGAAATAGTGACTTAAGGTTCTACAGATAGACTATATACATAATAGGTATCTCATTATTCTACTGATTCTATTGGTAAACTATATGCATAACAGATATCTCATTATTGATAGCTTACATTTAATTTGTAGCAAAAATCTTTTTAAAGTTGTTCAGAAGTCAGCTCTTTTTGGCAGGCTATATATTTGATTATATTAAACAATGGCTGAAATAATGTTCTACGACGAATCCAGGATGTTTGAAGAACATTGCATTGAAGATTCCTGCAGTAGTACAGCGATTGTATAACATTATCAAGGCGTTATGCTATTGACATTCTCATAATATACCTTTTGCTTGAAAATCCAGAGACATCCTCGAAACTTTAGTAGCAATACTCCTTCGATTCTCAAATAACGTTGCGCTGAACCCTTTATGTAACGAAGTACACGTTTTATATAGGCACAGTATAACTTTACTATCGACTTTACTTTATTATCGATCATCTGATACAGTGGCTTATACAGGACAGTTAGCGACGTAGATAAATCGTTGAATACACCGCGCTAAGCTACAACGTGAAGCAGCTTTTTTACTGGTCGAGTTTACTGTGAGAACTAAAAGATACGGGTATTGCGCTCCACACATTCCGAGACTACGATAAATTAATTGAGAAGCGGTGTAAACTTTTAGTGGAAATGAGACAAATGATACCGGTTGGCATTGTCAGCAGTAAATATCCCTAAAACAAGGAACAACACTAATCCATTGCGCTACTTCATGCAATATTCAGTTTGGTGGATAGAAGAAAATCTAAATAAATGCAGAACATACCAGAACTAATTAGCTCGATCCGACCTCTTCTTATGATAAATTAAATGAATGGTATTGAGATTTTTTTTAAATAATTTTTAGTATAGAATATTGACTTTAATATATAGTGGGTAAGATGCTATAAGAGATAGATGAGAAGTCGTAAAAAAAATCAATATATGATGCTGCAAGAAGAAAAGGGTTTTGGAGGTTGCGATTAGATTAAGCTACATGACTTTACGGTTCAAATTGAATTATTCTCATCATTTCGCTGGAATATAATATAATGAGTTACACAAGTTAATTTGAAAATGAATAAAATTTTTAGATCTGCGCCCCACATTTCCAGACGATTTAATAACTGCAAGCTACAACTGCCCGCTACGCTCGCATTGTAAGACCACATGCACACACACACAGACGCACTTGCCACACAAATCCATACAGACTTATACATACAGGTAATATCGTAGAAAACTATAAGGTCAGAAGAATTTTGGACGATAAAATTTTAATATAATATAAGATTTTAAACTCCATTATTTCAGTTATTCATTTTACTTCCCTCCCCCGTATCATTATGCTTTTGACAATCTTAATAAACGAAAGTGCACATTTCCGTCTCGACACTGACGAAACTCGAGAATGCGACTGGAGTTGGAAAGACTTAGGGACGAGGAAGCGAAGTGTCGGAAAAGTAAAATCTATTTCGCTGAGACGCTGAGTAAAATTCCTAAGTAGAGGGAGGGTGCAAAAGCTTGGTCTAGGGTTGGAACAGGCCGGCGGCGTAGACGCGAGTCGCTCTTGCCTGTAGATATGTGCACTACAATTTTAGTTACCAAGATTTTCCAGCCGGGTTTTTTCACGCCGCATGTACGCTTCGAAACTTCATAGATGTGCAAGAACGACTAGACGCGATTTTCTCGAACGGTGAGCGTTTCGTACTTAGAGAGAAGTTGCTCATTAAAAGGGAAGTGATACGATGTTTCTTCCTCAGTTACAGTATTTTGTATATGTAATGCGTAAACCAGTCAAACGTAGCATATCATTAAGGACACTATAGAATAGTTTTGTAATATATTTTTGTAGAATACGTTTTAAGATAAAATATTTAAGAAGATTAATGTATGCCCTTTTTCCTTAAAATAAAGAAACAAAAAATCTCTAAAATGTACTTGTAGAACCACTATTAAGTATAATTACAATTTGCCCTTTTCAGTTTCTACGTGCCTAATTCAACACGGCATCACAGAAAGGATAAGACTATAAAAACTAAAAAGAGAAAATATCATTAAAAATGCACGCAAGTTAATTACACTGACCGATAGCATTAAATTGTACATTCCTGATATTATATGTAATCCAGCGAATATCTCAAACGTCATAATCAACCACGTCAGTCGAAATCGTGTAAACGCCACAAGATATAAAATCATATGTATAATTAAATTAGAAAGTGTCCACTCACGAACGGTAGATCGAGAAACAGCACTAAACTCTTTATTAATGAGTTCCCGTAATTAATAGCAAAGAGAATTCAGTATGCAAATCGAAGCGAGCGATGTGTTGTTTTCTTTTTTGCGCGAGTCATGCTCGAGGAAATTAGTCAAGCGATCTACCATAAATTCACCAGCAGAAAAGCACACCGGTATCGCCGTGCACCATGTAAAAATTAAGCCTGCGGGTCAGACCTGATATCACGCAGCCCTGCAATTACAATGCAGCACGATGTACGACCTGCTACGGGAGAGTGAACCCCAAGGTAGTTTGCCCAACGCTGTATTAGGGCCGAGTCGCTGCACGTGAGCGTCGAGTCCGCGTTAGAGCGAGAAAAATTGAAAACGACTCGCGTACAATGGGTCCAAGATTTTTAAAACTAATTCAAAGCGAGCTCGAAATTCATTTGAATCGCATAACGAATCATCCTGTGAATGACATTGGAGCATAGAAGCGCATGTCCTTAAACGAAGTCCGATGAACGAGGAGCGACGCCTAAATACTGATTTATCAGGGCCACCGCGGGAGTCTGGATTTAATCAGCATCGACGTCGCCCGCGCCCGCGAGAGAGAGAGATAGAGAGAGAGAGCCGAGAGGCTAATGATTTTGCCGCACGCCAAACGCAAACGAAGCGCGCCGTGTATGACACCGGCTGCTCTCGATACTCCCTCCTGCACTGCTATACCGATTACCGCTACACACACCCTATATGCCAGTCTGTAGGCTGCGGAACATTTACTAAATGGATATGAAATGGCGAGCCGTGTATTAGCAATGAGCCCCGTGCACGTCTAAACAATGCACCACGACCTCGGCATGCGGTGGCGCAGTGTCCTTATTAGCTATTCCTGATTTTGGATAATTCTTTTGCAGCTGATGGGTGAGGGTTTTGATTTCAATGGCTGTAATCGTGCCGTTAGTCGATGGATTCTGAGAAAATCGTCATGGATTATTTGTACACGCTGAGAAGGGATAAGTTTAATATTTTCGTGAAATTATTGATTAAGGTGTACATAGTGTTGTCGAGGACCATTACGTGTAGCTCGAGTAGTTTCATGAAAATGTCCACTATTACAAAATAGATGTAGATGCTTAATTCAGACAAAAACGTCCCATGATTTATACGAGTGTGTTTTGCATACGTATCGCGTGTGCGTCTCAGTTGTTGCTCGAAACGTGGAAGAATTTCAGTACCTTAAATACGCTCTACGCTGTTTGCATTTTACATTATCGTGCTTGGGTTTGTTGCTCTCGAGTGTGCAGCATAAGCAAACAATATTGTAATTAAATTTTACCGTAGTGCAAAAAGTTTTCATACCGTTACGTGACCGACTATACCGTTAAATGTAATTACTGGAATTACGCTCCAAAAATACGTTATAGAAAACAACATTGATCTTCCATCTTGTTGTGAGAGAAGTATCAATCAATGACGGTACTCTATGCAATAGTCACATAGTATCGTGACTCGCGTATAATTACAGCCAAGGTCCAGCTGAAGTTCTTGCTGTTACCCAAGCAGTTCTTGCGAGCTCAGCACGTGAAGCCCGGCCAACTCGTTGCCCCTGGCTTTATTAATTATTAGAGATTTCATTAGCTCCTTTGTTCGTCTCGGACATGGCCATTCCCTCCTAAAACGCGCGCGTCATCTCGCAAACAAGTCCAGCGGCTCCATATCTCGAATCTCTTTCACGAGGGCATGCATCAGGAGAGCTGGCCACGGATCCTCCCCATCCAACCCCCCGCCCCCCGGCGAATTTTATCGCATTGCGCACGCTCCAGCTCAGGAGTCAGCCGAGCGCAGAGAGGCCTCGGGAGAGCCTTTTATTTACGCAGGCTGCAGGTGCGAAGTGCCTCGGTGCACGCGGCCTCGCGTGCCCTGCCCATTTTTCGACTATTCGCCTCTCTCTTTCTCTCTCTCTCTCTCTCTCATGGTATACACGATCTTTCGAGCCAAAGAGAGAACGAGTGTGAGAGAGAGGGAGAGAGCACGAAAGGTGTTCCGCGCCTTCGGGAAATTGAGTCTCGCTATAGGATTGTTTAAATAGCAGCAAGCAGGTGAGGGGATGGCTTGAATAATTGAGCGTTTCGGATAAGCAAAAAAATACTCCGGCGGAGATCGCGAAGGCGTTGGTACTACTACTGCCGCCACAGCCGCGAGTTGGTCGCGATTACGATTTGTATATACGTTTAAGGGTTACTTTTAGTTGTCTATAGGCTTAATCAAGTTTGATAGAAGTTTATTCGGGCTTATTTTAACGTGGTGCGCTTGGGGATTTGTTTAACAGGAAAGTTGTCGTGGAAACGCGATTACGTAGATTCTTATGAGTACGGTGGGTGTCATTATTGCGGTTAATGTATATGTGGCATTTCACGTTGTACTCTTCTTCTTTGAAAGAAAAGGATCGAGGGTTGAACGAAATACACATTAGAATGTTCAACAGTAATTTTGGTTTTTGTAGATTTACGTGAGACTAACTAAATTTTTAGAAACGTATGTATCAGATCAAAATGTCCCATTCAGCATCTCGCAATACAAAAAAAAACAAAAAAAAATAAATAGTTTTATTACAGAAATGGACTTGAAAATGATCATGAATCATCCTAGAATTAGTTTGAAAACGTTTCCTCGTCGAAAAATATTTTAGATCTGAAAGGGTTAATGTAATAATTAATAAACACATAACCAGGGTTATTGTTGCACATTTACGCAAACACACATTTATAAGCCACTTTTATTTCTGCGAAAAATTATTATTACTGATATAAGCGTAGTCAGTATTCTGAACGAACCATTGAATGGCTAGAGTTAGCAGAGAAAGTTACCGTTGCGTAAAATCCAGTTAATTATTTGGATCGTTAAAAGAATAAACTCGGCACTTGACAAAAATTAAAAAGGAAGTATCGGAAAAATTTTCAGCGACAATCAGAGCATAAAAAGTGGATGGTGGGACGGGGGAGGAGGGGAGGTGGGGGGCGGAGAGAAAAAAGAATTGAAGGGGGAGATCACCCCCCGTGGAGCGTCTGTGTGCGTATAACACTCGCACAGTCTCAAAAATGGGACGAAAAAGAGCCGCGCCGTGGCGCGCGACATATCTAAATTTCAAATTTAAATAGTTACGAGCTTTATACGACTATGGCGGCCGGTGAGGGAATAAAGAAAATTTAAAATTTGCTTGTGCTCGCAATTTCCGGCTTAGTGGCCTCGCTTTTGCCCGTCTAACTTTAATTGCATTCTACGAGGCAAATCCGCGAACCGCTTTGCGCTCGCTCGCGCTGCCACTCGATAACGACGTTCCCAGCCCTTTTCGCTATCCTTCCACTCTCTCGCAATTGCAGGTGACACAACTCTGCCATACCTCCACCCTTTGTTCGTGCGGCTATATATATATACGTACCAAAGTGAAAGAAGTAACTCAACGCAGACGTAATAAAGGCTAGAAGAATATTCCGAATGAATTATACGGCCTTTATGATAAGGACGAAGGCTCGTCTATGTCAGGCTCGTCTTGCCTCGCGCCGCGCGCCATCGTGGCTGTCTATCCTCCTAAGGCTAAGCTCTCACTCTCTACACTTTATAAATTACATAATAATCTGGGCGACGTGAGGAGTATATAGGGACTAGACCTGAGATTTTGCGGTAGCTCGATCTTCTTACCACCTGCCCCCAGCATTGTGATTGAGACCAGCAAAAGCGGGTGTATAACGCGGGCTATTTATTTGAGTGTCAAAAAACAAGTGTGTTAAAACGTATTCATTTTATTCACGTGGAATAAGAATTTATGTCAGTTTATTTATTATAAGCATTATGCATTGTGATTCTCTGCGTACTTTCTACGGGGCATTGGATTATTAGATTTCATAATGAACATTTCTCGAAGTTTTCAAATTTTGTAGCATACTGGACTATAGACAGAATCACGGGCAACGATTTGATAAATTATCGACGCTCAAACCATGTGCACGCTGCATATTACCGCAAATCTGCTAATTACACCTTAAAATAATGTACTGTAACCATTAGTCTTTTTCTATTGCATTTTGTTTTTATGTTGCAACTAGTAAAAAGCTTTTTGTAAATGATCTTAAAAGATGTTATCCCAAACCTTTGTTTTTAGTACAATAAATAAATGAGGATTCCGATACTGTTTCCTATTGTTATTTAGAGGGAAAAGTACGAGACTTGTACCATCATATAGAGTATAAAAAGACGTTTAATTGAACAAAAAAAATTAGCCCCCTTAATCGTCGAAAAGATTTTGCACTATAGTTAAATACATGGAAGTAGAAACAGACAAGTACAGAAAGTCCCGATTTTCAATTAATTTTTTTTTAATTTTCCCATCATGTAGGGAGTCCATTATTTTTAAATTTAATATTCCTTTATGATCTGAGTGACGATGTAGGTTTTGTACTTTTCCTCTAAAGAACTTTATCAAATATTTTGATTTCGCCGGGAACCTCCTTTATCGCATAAACCAATTAAAATATAACGCAACCAAATTCAAATAAAAACAACCATGCTTGACCTGGTAAGCCCCGATTAACTTTGACTGAAATAAATGTACCATCTATTTGATTAATTGCAATTTAAAGATAAGTAAATCATCATGCTTGACATATACCTGCAAGTTATTATTTACAATATAAAATTTTTAAGCTCTTGTTATCGGCGACATAAAGCCCTTGAATATTGCCGGGTTTGCCCTGGAAATTCCCATTATATTAAAAGTAAGCAAGTATGAATGCATATTATCCGTGCTATCATTTATAAACACGTTGAATCTCTATTAATCAGTGCATTTTGGCGCGGTCCAGCGAACGCATTAATTAAACGACTCGACGCCTGGCGCCGCGCCGCATTGATGCGTTCGGCCGCGCGTCGTTCTCTCGCTCCCTCTTGTCTCTCGCACACACACGGACTACCCCCGGCAAAACCCTGGATCATTGCTGCAGTACCAGTCCCCGAACGTAATGTGACAGGAATCGCATCGGTATTTTCGCCTCACCAAGTCGATAAAAGTTCATTCCTATGTATTCTAATGTGTGACTTTATTGCCTCAACTTTAATAATTATAAATCATACAAGATCATAGTCGACTGAACATGATATTATCAGGTTCATTCGACTATATTTTTATAAAATTCTTAATTTATTTAGAGAAATTCTTTTATTGTATAAACATACAATTGTGATAATGTTATTCATGCAAACTTTTACTATGCCAAGTCTGAGATCAAATATGACAAATAAATTACTTGTTATTTCATAAAACGATATTTAGAAATAAATGTTTTTTAAAAACATTATCAAACGAGAAAAATAAATTAAAATTACATATCAATAATGGATTGCCAAGCAAACATCATATAAGACAAATCAATTTATTTTGAAGAGAACGTGGAATGAAATAATAGTATGTTAACCAAATACTTCAGATACTTGATGTTTAATGCGTGTTTCGTTGTAGTGTGTTTCATAAGTGGTCCTTACGTTAATGTTATTTCTGCATGATACCACGCGAATAATCTGCGTATTAAACGATATTTAAATGATAATTTGAAAACTATAGCAAATCAAATATAATTTACGAAATTCACGTAAATTTTTAGGGACAATATAACTTAAATAATCCACTGTATTAAAAAAATGAAAATTTTTCCAACGGGTAAATCAACTATTGAACCTATCTGTAAACGATGTTTTGCTCAATTTCAAGAAGTAAAAGTGAACCACGAGAAAAGGTAACATTACGCGTCTGACGCAACGTGCCGTTACTACTGATCAAGGTGCGTGCTTTACATGTCAAGCATCTTCGATGGAGAGAAGAGAGGGAGAGAGAGAGACAGTGAGATACGTGGCTGCGTCTCGAGGTTCACGGTATAATTCTAATTTATGATGTAAGTTGAAATAATAATTGGGTCATTTCGACGGAGGATGCGCTATGCATTTTAGAATGGGAAAGAGAGAAACAGAGAGAGAGAGAGACAAAGGCAGAGAGAGAGAGAGAGACAAAGGCAGAGAGAGAGTGAGAGAGGGAAAGAGAGAGAGAGCATGGTAAAAGACCTGGAATAATCAAGAATCGTGACTCTTTTGCGCTGATATTTCTTGATTTAACGAGGACATTTCGAAATTCGAGCGTTCAAATATATTGTAAGCTATTTTCCGAAAAAGATTCCTTTTACGATTTTAGTATTAAATACAGACTTGCTATTTAAGCATTTTAGATAATTTGCAGTTTAAATTTTATTTCTAAAACTCCATGAATGTACATAATACAATTTTGAGCTAAAAAAAACAGGATATTCGACTATGGCACTGAGCAACAAGTACTCAAATCAATTCTTTGGAAGGTAACTGAAAAAAACAAAATCTTGAAATTGATTATATTCATAAATTAAAAATCATATAGCTACCATATTATATATTTTTCAATTTACATATTTTGTATTAATCTCGTGCCTTTTATCACTTTTATACATTTCATAACTATTTATTACTTATAAAATTTTAGGACACTCTTAAAGTACATTTCTAAATTAAAAAATATCACTGATAAATTTTATGTATATGTAGAAGAGAAAGAAATTCAAAATAAAAAAAGTCATTATCGCGAAGCTGATCAGAGCAAAGACGAAATCTCTGATACACGAGCTAACGTCACTCGCATTCACGCATTCTGACAGTGCTGCTACCCCATTGTCAAAGCAGAAAAATCATCCAGCAAATGGTTCAGTAGCAGGTTAAATCGTGGGGGTATCCCATGAAGAATAATGTAGTCCTTTGGCGCACGCATACACTCGAGAGCTCACCCAGTATTATAAGGTCGTAATCGGCGCCGTTCTCCATTAAACTGGCATAAAGCGTTTCGCCGCAGCGACTTCCATTTGTAACGAGACGAACGGGGTCGGCCAATCTCCAAGTATTTACCCAAGCCATTTAGCCAATATGCGGTAAGTAATTACGGTAATGCCGTGGATTTCGTGCCGCCAGTATTATACGAAAAAACGCCTCCAACATCAATCACTTAACGTGTGGGCCTCCCCCGTCCGCGAGATATGCTACAGACCCCGATAGCCGATAGCGACGCACGCAAAGAAAGGCAAAAGAAGTGGACGCTTACGTTGCCGCCGCTGCGCGGCTCTGAAACAAAACCTTCCCTTTTATAATCCGAAAAGTGAGCGACTGCCATGAAAGAAAGGGAGAGAGAAAGAGAGAAAGAGAGAGAGAGAGAGAGAGAGAGAGAGAGAGAGATTGAGGGGTTGAGGAGAAGGGAGTGAAGAGAAAAAAGAGAAGCCCGAGGTTGAAAGAGGTAGAGGCAACTGATCCGATCTAATGGAACGCGGAGACCGAGATGGAGCTGACGCGTTAAGCGCTTCGATAAAATTAAGAGAAGACATTCATTCTTTTTTATGTACACGACAGTTCGAGTTGTGGGACTGACAATGCCGTATAAAGATGTATTCTGGTCTTGTTAGAGTAAAAAGTTTTCTTCTTAGATTAGAAAATCGTGAATAGTATTTGTAAAATCAGTCACTTACCTTTCAAGACATGTTTCTCGTTATTATTTTATAAATAAATTAATTATAGGGTTTTAGTGGTAAGAGCAAACCATATAATTTTATTTTTAATATATATTATTTCTCAAAATGAGATCACTTTGTAAAATATATAAATAACCATATCTTTCAAAATGTAATTATATTATATTGCAGTCTTTATGTGAATAATTTTCATTCTTATGTAGGAAAGGTTGATCCTATGACAATAATGAGTCAAACTAAATAATTTATCTTCCTAACGACGTTTTGACTATAGAATTACTTCTTGAAACAGAATTTAAGTTATAGTTTTTACTGACTCATATAAATATTCTTTTATGTATGCACAGCATGAAACGTAATAAAAGTAAAGAAAAATATGCTTATACTTATTTATAGCAGTTTCTACAATCTCATAATGACTTTATCAATTACAGCGTTGTAAGAAGTCCTCAGCGTAACTTTTTTGAGCTGTTCTGGAGATAAGGTGGACCTTATCTTACACACTGTCTACAGACCAGTTATGTATTTAAAAATGTAATTATAAATACGTTATTTATTTATTTCTTTTTAAATGAAAGCATTATTTTTTTCTTCTAATTTATAATAGTCGATTAATAATGATCATTGAACTACAACTATCTTATAAACAATTTTACGGTCAATAATCTTGGTACTTTTATAAAATTGGATTTAACTCGTTTATTTGCTATCAATCTATGCTATGCAAACAAGAGAAGAGACGCGAGCAACGAATTACTGATTCAATAGCCGCAAAACCCAGTGCACCAATGACTCATTTTCGTATCTTATGTATATTCAGTTTCAATCGCGGACAGAGAATAGACAGATAAAAAACTGTATAATTCGGAGGGAAAATGAAGGTGTGCGGCAGCGCGCCTCAGGCAAGTATGCAGCCCGCGGCAGCATCGACGACTCTACTATTGTTGATGTATTATTGATGTATACATCAAAATTGAGTGTTTTCTAACCTAAGCGAATTTTGCACTTTACATATTATATCTATTCTATAAGTAATTGTAGCTTATATGTACATTAAACTGAAGCTTTTTTAATAAGATTTCTATTTAAAAAAGTATATGCCTTTAGCATATGTCGTTCGATTATAACAGCATTTTCAATTTTCGACCAGGCCAGATCATTTCCGCAGAACGGTTTTCAGTTCTGTCAGACAGTCCGACTATAGCATTACTGTAAGACGGCCAACTGTTAAGTGTGAAGCGTGGTCTGCTTTCGTGGTCGTTCGATCATCTCAGAGTTATTAGCCCAGTAAAAGTAGGTCCGAAATCGACTTGGCACGGGGATTGCTGTATTTTGGATATTATGTAAATCGTGGTCGGAATAGCCGATTTTGAAATTTGCAGGTTTCGCAGCATTTGAAAGTTTCATTGGCATGTTCTCGAGAACGGCTTAGTCTATGACAAAATGTCTCACACCAAACGAAAGAGCGTAAAATATTGCTTCGGGAACGATTGTTTATTCGAATCACAGGAGCGTAAAGTTCCGAGATAAATAATTAACAAAAAATAAACGCTGAGGGAGTGAGAAGGACAGCAAACGTGCCGCGTGCAGAGGGTACAGACGCCAGAGCAAGCATAGCGCTGAAAGGGAAAAGAGGAGAGCGCGTCAGGCGCAGAAATATACTTTTTGTCTCGGGGGCGACTTCCAGAAAGTCCCATGAATAACTTATTTGGGGAAAAAAAAATATCCAATTTTCATATTAAAAAATAGTACCATTTTTCATATTAAAAAGAATTTTGTAAATCAGCGGTTTCTTTTCTTTAAAGTATTTTTTAAATGTTATTATTATACGACGCGAGTAATGCAACGATAACATTGTGTTATTTTTATCAAAATTCACCCATAGATATTTTTTATGCCAAAAATGATTCCTTATCAAGTTATGAATACTCGAGTTTTCGAATTTTTGCAATGTGTCATTTTGGTCCTGAAAAAGATTACAAATTATCCTACATCACTGGTTCTTTTTAACGAAATGAACTTTTCGAAGCTTGTCTTCAAGAAAATGCAATATTTTATAATATTTATAACCTGTATGGAAATACAAGTCAAAACTTTTTGAAAACTACTACTTTGCTAAAAATTAATATTTTTATACCAAAAAATACGTTTTGTCTTTGTTTATAAAGCTTTATTGGTAATTGTAACTAAAAACATCCAGTTAAAAATGTATTCAACTTGAAGATATGTTCTTAAGTTGTAAATGTAGGTCTACTGTCAGGGCAGATGCGCTAGCGACGAAAGGATATGCGTGCTGGATGAGTTTCTACACCACCTTTTTAATTCCGTTGATTTTTAAAAATCCTTTCGACTATCGAGAGAAGTTAACAACAGCACCCTTGATCATTCGTCGGACTCTAGGATTTAATCGATAGTCTTAGAGGTACCATCCTCGTATAACTCAGAACCTATCTGAAATGGGAAAACCTAGGATGAGAAGACTAAAGAACCTAGCCCCAGTTCCTCCTGAAATGGGAATCCTATGGACCACCGTCCAAAGCCCACGCAATTTACGGTATTTCGCTCGCTAACTTAAAATCAAATGCACGCAATCTTACAAGTATCTGAATTTAAGCAGAAGGACTACTGTATATGATTCTTAAGATTCTGTGCTACTATTGGAACACGGAAAAATGTAAAAGAATCTTACGGTTTAAATCGAGCCGTGCAATCGAAATAGAATTGCTATTTGTGTTTTGATGATAGAATGCACATCACTGCACCGATTCATAGAAAATCTTAGGCGGTACACAATAAGGGGTACAAACTTTATTCGTACATGCCGAAGCTTAATAATATAATCTTTCCAAAAATCAAAATCGATAATAGTTATTGTAGTTTAAAACCAATATTTGAAAAATCTTGGTATTATATGAGAGGAATACAGTTTTGTTTGTGTTTGTGTGAATGTGTATGTATGTGTGGTATTATATGAGAGGAATACAGTTTTGTTTGTGTTTGTGCGAATGTGTATGTATGTGTGTGTATGAGCCAAGTGCACTTGCATACATCCAATGTATCGAACTACCTCACTCATCGCTTACGATGTTTACCTTTTGAAGGTTGACCGCGAACTGATAAAAACCGTTCCGGTTGCTTTAGATATATACTAGCATTTAAGGGTGTGGGGAATGTGTGAGTGGGTAGGGTTATATCGGTAAAGAAAAAAACAATTTTTCGGGATTTTTTTTTAAATAATACGCTTAATGCATGTTTATTTTATTATACTGTAAAATTTTTATTGAAAAATATACATTATTGTGGTCACTGTTAGTGGAATCATATGATATTAGATTTTTTTTTGACAATTTTATCGTGTAAGCCAAGTAATTTTATCTAAACTTAAAGTACTTACTATATTGTGAATGCATTAATTGAAATAAATACTTGTACGGTTATACCTGTTTTGATTTTTTAGATGACATTTTTATACATTTCAAAAGATTGAGCTCGTGAAAGCAGCTTTTATTACTTAACCGAAGTATGAGAATTCTCATTCATAGCTAGGCAGCGAGAGAGAGAGAGAGAGAGAGAGAGAGAAGAGAGAGAGTCTTAAGCCTTCATCGCAATACCCAAATTCACTAAAAGCAGTAGTATCGCAGATTCTTAAGACACAAGCGCACGTTATACACGCCGAATAAAGCAGGTATATCACAAGTCATCTCCGGCGTCACATGTAAAACGTAATTACGACGATAGGAATGTTACTTTCAAAGAAATTACAAGGCTCTCTCCTAGGAAGAAGCTTTTCTCCGACGTCGAGACAAGAAGCTCCGGCGCGAAAGATGTTCGCTGGCGCGCCCAGGCTCCGGCATCTAAGCCGTGCGTCATAATGGAACGTACGCGTACACTCGCGTAAAAAACTTGCTCGTGTTGCAGAAGCTTTTTCTCCCTTACTTCACTGCACCTCTCCCGCACTCTCTTTGTCTTTTCCTTTTCGCGCTCACCCATTCGCTTTGCTCGCGCGCGCCCCCTTTTTTCCACGACTCTCGAGCATTTCCTACTCTTATCCGGAGCCGTGACTTTAATGGTACATGCGTTTGACGCTGTTTGCCCAGAGATGGAGAGAGAGAGAGAGAGAGAGAGAGAGAGAGAGGCTGAGAGAGAGAAATGGAGAGAAGGAGAGGCATAACTGCAGCTGAGACGGGGGAAGAGGCGAGAGGCGAAGACAGTATAAGAAAGAGAAACAGTGAAATAGAAGCAGATGCATGGGTTCACGGTTCGTAAAAGTTTTCGATGTTTTCTCAATCCTCTTTCCAGTGACTCTCCCTGCCTACCTGCCTATTTTTCAGTATTTACTTTTTACCGATGCAGTCGACAATGTATTTCCTCCTCTTCGCGTTTCTTTTATCTCATTGTATCTATCTCGTCTTCTTCAGGACTTTCAACTTTTAACCTGATATCGACTTCTTTCCTGTACTTCGATCTATAGTCTTGGCAACGGAGTTCTTAGTTTTGTAACGGTTCATTTGGTTGTTATATGAGCGAACAAATCGCGAGACAAAGCGAAGAACAATAGTTGTCTGACTTAGTCCATGAATTATCGAACAAGTCTCCAGAACGCAGCTAAAACTATAGCATCGCCGAAGCCATCAGGAGCGTTAAATGAGCGGAAGCCCCGGACGCAAAGGTATTTGAGGCCATAACAAAGCCATTTGCTTGTGAAATCCCATCGAGTTGGGAGCGGAAAAATCGCCGCATCGTTGTCTTAGCACGCGCGTCGCGCCACCTCTTTGCACTTTAAAGACCCCGGCGGAGCAGAGGCAGATGCGCCCTACACTGTTAGAAGTTCATTTTATTCCGACTCTCATTATTCTTTGTCTTTGGCTAGGCGATTTGCGTTCATAAAGCAGCATCTTCTTCGAAGCATCCAGACCGCAATCGAGGAAGGACCTTTTTATAATGAACGCTGTCCATTCTCGTTGCATATCAAGTTTTTAATGTGGTATTTAAAAAATACAATAGGTGTCAGTAGATAATTTGGTGATACTATCATATTATATGCTTATTGATACAAAAGTGAGATTGTAATAAAATTTTGTGCTCAAAAAACTTTGTATCAGTATGATTTATATTCTTTTTCAAGATAATAACATAATTTATACATATTAACAATTTGTGTCAGAACTATACATTAGTTACTTGGTGTAACTTGAATTATTTCAGTTTTATTATAATATTATAATTCGTGTATAATATTTATGCATTAATTTAACTTTCTAATTAATATTGTTTCAATGAGTTCTAAATTTTCAAAGGAGAAACTATTAAAGTACACATCCGTCATGCACCAGCTTAAAATGTGTATTAATTTAAGAATTCTATAAATGCCTAAAAAGATCACAATAGCTTCTTAAAAAATTTTATTCATTTACAAATTTACTTTTCCTAATAAAAAACTTAAATATTAACTCACTAAATTATTATTTTAAACTTTTTTTTTTATAAAGAAATAAGAGGAAAAGACAACATACGTCACTAGAATCCCTCGCAGAAATTTTCAGTATGGCTGAGATATGGGAAATCGTCTTGCTTGAGATATTGCTCAGGGTATAGCTCGAAGTATTGCTAAAGTTATTTTATTTTTTTACCTTCCATAAAGCATGCCTTTTATTTTCCATGCCACATCTAGTTGAGTAAACGTTAAGAAAGCAGACTGTTGAAGAAAAAACTCGTTTCACTGAGATTATTTAATTTCCGGGTATAGATAAAGCTGCATGCAGTTGCTTGTTTGTTCGTTGCGCTGTGAGAAAAAGCCGCCATTAGCTGTTGCGTTGTTATAATGAAAGGAATAAAAATTCTATGCGCTTATGAGTGTTGGGAGCCATGCCTATACAGTTTTAAAAAATCACCATCGTTATGACAAAAAAGTTTGACTGTAAATGGAATTTAAACATTCAACTTACAATTAGAGAACTTTATGCATGATTATAAACACATATGCTATATTCTGATATATGAATCGATATAAATATTCCACTTTAAAGTGAACCACAGTTTCATCTTATAAAATTTAATAGGACATTACGTTACTACGTCGCAAAATAAGTGATTCTTACGCAGACTCTGAAAAAAAACAAGGGCGAGACAAACCATACACGGAGAGAAGTAGTCTAGTAAAGATTCAATTAAATTTTCGAATTCTCACGAGAAAGTATTGTAATTTGATCACATACTGCCAATCTACAGGATTTTATAAGCAAATATGATAATTTAATTATACAATTTTAAAAATGCATTAAAAAATATTTTATTTAATGAATAGTTTTTTCAACTATTAGAAACACATTTAATACAAGATCTAATTGAATCAGTCATCCTTTTCTTAGATGCCAATAAATGGATATTCACGCTTTAGCAACTTGGAATTTGATATTTCTTATATAATTGAATTTTTCGTTTAAATCTAAAGAATTGAATTAAATCACAAAAATTTCACCGGTTAATAACACACTTCTTGAATAAATTATTTTGATAGACTTTTGTATGCAGACCACCTTTCGAAATCCCAGTAGAAGTTTGGTGTAGTAAATATGATGACTTTGTAAGTTTATATTTTATTTCCTATCGAAAAATTACAGCAATACTAGTAAGCGAATTTTAAAATAAAATAAATAAATTGACGATCTGAGTAATGCGAAAAAATGTAAAAGGAGTCTGGAATATGAAGGAAGTATAATTCAAGAAGATACAGCAGGAAGAGAGGAGTGCAGACACAGAAAGACAGAGACAAAGGAAAATGAAGACGCCTGATAAAGAATGAGGAAAGCGCGAGAAAACATAAGTGAAGTGGCTTCTAGCAGCGTCTCGTCCTTATAACACGTCGCGGTAACATCACTGATGCTCTCCCATGTTATGCTCACACATAGAGTAGTACTGTGCTGTAGTACGATGACGCTTCAAATAAAATGCCAAGAGTTCGTGTCGAGCTGCTGCTATACTATCGTGCTTCGAAAAGCTTTAGGAATCTACTCTCTTTCGTGTACCTTAGGAGGCGGAACGAACAAGCGGGTATTCACTCGTCGTCCTACCGTCCTACCGAAGATCTATGAAAATGCATATGGTATGTGGGTAAACAGAGTCTTATGCACAGAAAAAAATATTCTGTGAAAAATGTACTAATGTAATTTGATGAAGTAGATTTTATAGATCTTGTATTACTTGGAATCTTTTTAATGCCTTCTAGTAAAAAGTGTTCTCGAAATAAAATACACTGAGATTCGCATAAGTAAAAGCTGTATACAAATAGTTTCAGAACTGAAATAAAACGATGTTTAATCATTCGCAACATTTATTTATTTATTCATAATATTCTGGAATTTTTTTAACACATGGCAAAACGAAGCGCAGGAAGTTATTTTCTGTTTATACTTGATTATTTGGTTGTTTTACAAATTTCGTGTACATAATTTAGTTAATCCAATAAATTTTTATTGTTTGCCTAACAAAATAAATCAAAAATATAAAGTTGATGATTGAAAATTGAATTTGAATGCTTGTGTACCTACGGAGTGATGCAAGTCCGAGAGTTGTTGATCCAAGTTCCCTAGAGCATATGACTAGAAGGATGTTTCTCAAGTTTCGTCGAACATACGATTTAAACTTTTACAGAATAAATGTTTTACAAACTAATGTTAGAACATAGTTAAATTCATCTTATATTTCGATTTACTTTAGAATGATATTTAAAACAAGGAGAATAATAATTATTTTTAAGAATTGTTGGAAAAAGCCATATTTATTGTTCGTAATCGAAATCACAGTCTCATTATTAGATATATATTTAAAAATAACTAGGGCTGCAATATATTTTTAGAGTGCTAGGTACATTAAAGTACAGAAAATCTATCTATCGCCGCAGTGGTAAGAAAAGTGTAGAATCTTGAATAGAAAAGTCATTGATCCGCGAGAACAATGATAGTGACATAAAGAGTTAGTGCAAATAGTGGATATTCTTCACTTAAACAAGTAATCTAAAAAGAGCGGCAATCGATCTAGAGCGAATTCAGTTTATGGGCACTTCCTTGTCTAGGAAGTTCTTCGTTGGAATACTTTCACGTCCTGAATACTTCAATGCCTGGTCATTTCTTCGCCTTTGCTATTTCCTGCTCTAGATATTTTAGATGTCTAAGATAATTTAGATATCGGTTAAAACTGATTTACTCGACCTACATATGCAATTTATAGTCGATTTAATAATGGGAATGCTTAATTAACTCTGTAAAATGCGCAAAAAGTCAGAATTTAAGAAATTGAAAGATTATTTAACTGTAACCGTAGTTTTACGATCAATCCCTAACAGAGACTTTGAAAAATGTGCGACATAAAAGTAGATTATGTAAGTCTTTGTAGTATACCTATCATTGTAAATTTAGTATCCATAAGAAACTTTATATTGCTTGTATAATTTAGTGGTAATCTCTGATTTGAATGTTGCAATAACTACATATCTAGGCATCGAATAAATAAAAGGGTTATGTCTTACTGTATTTCTCTAGTTGACATGTAAAATTAATATAAAATATGATCAATAAATGACCAACACAATTTGATTCAGTGTCAAAAAGAATAAAAAAAAAAGATTAATACCAATAAGACTAGTAAAAAGGAAAAAATTAGACGTTCTGAAAAAATACTTAACTAAATTATTTATAACTTTTACTGGGCTGACTTGCAAAAAATGTGTATATCTGAAAAAGTAACGAATGATGTACAGACTAAAATGTATACATTAAAAACATCTTTTTGCGAAATGGTAAATACAAATGCTAAAGAAATAAACAGTAATTTAAATTGCAAAAATATTCGACTGAATGCGTCGCCAGCTTAATATTATTCTGTCTATAACAAGCCAACTTATGGAGAATAGAAAAAGGCATTCGTACGCGACGCCTGATTCCGTCTTCCGACAGCCGCGCCACACCAATTTGCATCTGATTCAGCTGCAAGTTTTCCCACTCGATTTACGTTTGTTTTCGTGGTACCGAAGAACTAGTTATTTTTCTTAATCAAAGTGGCACCTTTTCTTAAGATTCTGATTTTAATTATCGTGATGGCATAAAGTTGCTTAAGCGTATAGCTCATACAATTAGTAAACTTAATAAAAAATTATAAATTGAATGGCACTTAAAAAGACTTAAAAAATAATTTATCGATTAAATTTTTGTCCATATATAGGAATTTAGTTATTTAGAGTTTATTAATAAATTCCTGTAACACGAAACTAATTTTAACAAACCATTATTTTATCAAAATTATCGAAATCAAAATCAAAAGATTCAGTCATTTGATATCTTATTTGAATTATTAAATTTAATTTGTCATTGCAATACGATTTGTTAACTAAAAATGTTATGAGCTACTATATTATAACATGTGCTTTTTAGTATCAGTAAAAATGGCTCATGAATTTCGAATATTTAATTAAATATTAAAGACTCTGTTATCTCAAATTGAATCCCATTAGTACTGTGCGCAAATAATTTTTCAATTAAAGTTTATCAAACTCACAAATCGTTCACAAATAAATCTGTTTGTCTAAAAGTAATTACTGAACTCCAAACCCATATGCCATAAAGTGGCTGAAATTAAAAAATCTGCAAAATAAGAATGTGAATTGTATTGCGAATTCTTAAGTAAAAATTGCGAACACTTGCCCTTCATGCACTTTTCGCTATAATATCCATGAATAATGAGAGAAGATAATAGTCACGTTAGCGAATTTCGAGAGAGTGAGAGAGAGAGAGAGAGAGAGGGAGAGCGAAAGAGAGAGGGAGGGAGTAAGAGAGATAAAACAAACCTCACCGCTCGTAGAAATTGGGCTTATCTTGTATGTAGGGAAAACTGCAGTTTCGAAAAGATCGCTCGAGATTATAAAAGAAATATACAGGCTATTTTAAAAAGTTTCCATGGCGTCCGCAAGCTGAAAAGTTTTTCTTCCGCAACTGAACAATTTTAACTGAAGCACATTAAAACTCTTTCCTGTATCTCAATTGAGCATTTCCTCACAACAATTATTTTGTCAACTGGTTTCTTATTTAAAAACTTGCCTTGTTATGGATTTATCAAGAGACAAAGACCAAGCTGTATTATATTGTGGTCTTCATGATTTCTCCGACTTCTTTCTTAGAGACAAAGTAAAGACAAATATAGTTCTCCTATTCTTGCACTCCAGAGCTTTTTAATGAAAAATAAAATTTAAACTTAAATGAAATAAGATTTTAGAGAAAATCATTTTGATAAATCTTTGTAAATGTATGATAATCTATGAAAATTATTTTTAAAAGTAAAATTATGGCAAGTATTATTTTTCTTCCCAACAGATCAATTAAATTTACTCTTGAAACAAATGTTCGGTAAAATAAATAACGTATTCACTGCATTCTCTTTTCAATTATTCGGCATGAATAAAAAAAAAACAATATAATTATTAGTCTATATTACTTTATTGTATAACATTAAATTCATATTTCTAACTAAATAATCAATTTTACTTTTTAAAAGAGGATCTGTGAAACAATTTTTTTGTCAATATATTAACTGATAAGTAAACCAATACTAGAAATAATTATCTAAATAACCGAATTTCTAAACACAAAATATGATATTTCTTATTATTTTATAACATATATGGGTTCCATCTGCGTATTTCTAAAATTATGTAATTTTTGGTTTTACATACTCGTGCATTTTGAGCGAAGGACTATTCAATCAACACAAAATATTTTCCAGCATATAATTTCATACGTCAAAATTCGTAATTAGGATTTATGATACTCTGACTGTTAATTCTATGTGGGAAGCACGTCGAGGATAATTTCAGTTCTAACTTCCTACGCAGCTGAGAGAATGACTTCCTCTATTGTTTTCTTATTTGAAAGTCAGCTGACAAATACATTTTGCAGGTAATTGATTCTGTGTATGCAAATTTAATTTGTATTTGTAAAGCAAATATTTGGGTGTATAAGTTATGATTGCAAAAATTATGACCCATGTAAGTATAACGAAAAAAAAATTTGTTATCGTAGGTGTTGCTAATTTGTACATTGTCAGTGGCTGGGCGGTTAGACAGCTCGTGTGAATAGAAAGTAGTTGTAAATTTGAGCCCCACCAGGGACATGGATTTTTTCTTCTAGATGCCTCTAATAATAATGTAAAGAAGAGCTATATTACAAGAAAGAAATTCATCAGAAAAATGCGAACTTAACTATGATCTATGCTTAATTTATTTATGTAAGTAGGAAACGAAGAGTATCGGAACAATTCAATCAAGCTTTTCTTAAAAGTATCTCTTCGAGGTAGGATTTTTCGAAAACAAACCTTTATCCCAGATAATTCCTTTGAGAATATTCAAATAAATATATCGATGTGAATAAATACATCGGATCTATATAAATTATTAAAATTATTGCAAAGTTTATACAAATAGAAAATAATATTTTAATCCTAACATGGCTTGCTCCTTTTCCTGCCAATAATTTCACATATTCTCGGGAGAAAATAAAGAAAAACAAAGAGACAGGAGCTTCAGAATAAAAGCCGTAATGACAAGCGATGACGGAGCTGAAGCTATCGATTACGCATTACTGGGCGAAAGGAGGGAAGAAGCTGTTTGGTGGGGCTGAACAGCTAAAGCCTGTATACTGGCTCTCGAAGAACCATCATCCATTCCCCTCGTCGAAGCCGTAGAGCGCGAAAACGACGAGGATAACCGCAGAGACAAAACGAGAGAGAGAGAGAGAGAGAGAGAAAGATAGAGAGAGAGAGAGAGAGAGAGCGAAAGCGCGAGAGCAGAGCAGAGCAGAAAGGATTTCGTGAGTAGTGTAAAATTATGGGGGGTGACTCTCTCTGTGTGTCCGAGCGCGTCCATGTGACGTTTGTGAAGACTCCTCCTCCGGCAATCGCGCGGCTGGAAAAACGAAGCTTTGTACGGACGCGTTCTCGTTAGTCCGGATGCTTCTCTTTCGGCGGAGTTTTACGAGTTTTCGTTTTCCATCCACCCTACCAAAGCAACCGCCAAATGCTCTTTTTCCCATCGACCAACGTAATGTGGTTGAGATCATTCTAACGCTCGAGGTCTTGCCTTTCTTTTTCCCTCTTTATACCGTTTTATTTCTGTATACAAATGCACATTTTTTTTGTCGCCCAGTTGTCGCTTCGATGAAGATTGTTAACGAGCTCCGCGCTTACTTTGTTTTTTACTTAGTCTTGCTACGCGGAATGTTTTAAATTTCTTTGCTTTTCTCGGCGGCTGGGGGTGCGGTATATTTTTGCCAGAGCGCACACTCCGCTCGTTTCAATGATTCTTCTGTGCGATATTTTTCTAGTGTGCACAGCTGAGTATAAGAAGGTGAATTTAATACAACTGAATCGTTTGGTAACTTTTTTTTAAGAGCCATATCAGCACCTTTACGGACCCAGTTTCTATAATCACTTAAGAGCGCGTTGCATGCTTATATCTTGATATGAATAAAATGCAGCTTAAATCTTGCATTGCTTTACGTTCTTTAGTAAATTAATCTATCATCGAATACGATAAAAATTATAAATCATCAATTAATAATATTGGTTAGAATACAGCTTTTAATCATGACATTTAAACACATGGCAGCAGTTTATGGTCAAAATATAATATTGCAAAGAATAAATATTTTCAAAAAGTAATAAATACAAAATAGATAGTATAGTCAAGTAGATTTTAATAAAAAGGGAAGTTTATTAAAAATAGAAAGTTAAATGATTGCTATATTATTAAACATGTAACTAGAAAATGGTTAAAAACTGGATCCCGTCCGTATCGGTACTTAATCATAAATTCCTGCTTGAACAGCGCACGAGAAGTATGAGAAGTACTTTTAACAAAATTATAGAAGTAGTGTTCCGTGAAGTATTATGGATTTCAAAATTTCTTTATTAATTACAATTTGGTTGGGTCTTTATTTTTAGTGTATCATAAAATTAATCTACAATTCAACAGCAGCAAAAGCAATCGTTTTCCCACTATTGAAGTAAATCCAGGGACATCGATAAATAAAATGTGACGAAAATAAAGGAGCATTTTCAAAGCCCGAAGCGACGCGAAGCGAAAAAACGTACAATACGGGAGGATCCTCACGAAATGGAAGACGTCTCCTTAAGTGCATTCGGCGAAATTAGATGAAGTAGCTCGTTGCGGTCCCTCGAAATAACAAATATCGACAAATATACCCCCCTCCGCCCGTCCCCGCCACCGTCTCGCTTCCCTTTCGGTGCCTCTTACACGTCCGCGCGCTTTTCTATCTAAACACACACGGGAGTGCATCGCGTAACCCGATCTCCTCTTTGCGCAGCGTCAGGCATTTGTCCCGCGATGCGGAAAGGAGAAAACGGTTTTCGTCCGAGAAGCGTCTTCCGCAAGAGCGGCTGCGTTGAAGCGACGGTTATGTGTCCCGGAAATATGTACGTTCCGAAAAGATGGCCCACATACTTTTGAAACTATGTCAAACTTTTTCTAGAGCGAATTGCGCCGCCTTTATATATATATACATGTGGTTCTGTCTCTCTATTTCTCTCTCTCTGACTCTCTCCCTCTCTCTCTCTCTCTCGCTCTCGCTCTCGCTGACTGTATTTGGGAATGAAGCGAATCATAAATAAAGGGAATTTAATTCTCTGCGAAATTAAATGTTCATTTATGTGAAATTTTATTTTTGACGTATTGCTCTTTAACTTTGAACGAATTTCGGCATTTGAATGTGAAGACTTTGAAAAAAGCTGTGTATTTAAGAAAAGGATGGATGAGCTCGTTATGGGATAGCTGAGACCTATATCTGACACACATACAGTGCCTACATTTATTTTATTGACTTTTCGAAGTGAAAAAATTATTGAAGTAGAAGCTTATTGTTGGTAACGACTGTGCTTCTGCAAAAATAAAATTGATAAATTGAAAATTTACTGAAGATATTCGAAAAAATTGTGGTATAGTTTTTTCGCATATTCCATTACTGATTTTAACTCTACGATATATTTAAATAATCTTTTATTATCATTACCATGATGAACAAATATTATCCATTAATGTTGCACTATAATAAAATATAAAAGAGTACGACAAAGCACATTAATTTTTTTTATACCCTTTATTATTTTTTATAAATTTGCATAAAATTTTCACTTACGCATAAAAGCAATCTCTAAAACTGCCCTCTCGTAAGTCTGTTAATAAAACTTAAAATTTTATACTAAATCAAGATCTTTTAAAACAGATCATATAATATTTAAATATAATTTGCAGTATAAAAAGTTTATAGTTGAAAACGCAAGAGACTAAAAATTTTATTTGAAGACTTATGGAATCTAAATAATGAATAAAATTATTTTAAATCAGGCACTTTTTGAGATATTCTTATCTACAAAGCAAATTAACTAAAGTACACGTAAAGTTGATTATGAACACTTTTTATCCTCTCATAGTCTAAATTACGAAAATGTTCCAGGAAATAATTTATTTGAGTAATACGAGCTTAGCCTTTTAAATACATAGGTGCTTGAAACCAAACGTAAAAATTAGGTTAAATGTGTTCAAATATAAAACTTGCAGCTTATTGACTCACTTTTTTCACAGAATTTGGACGTGCATAATTCTGTAATTCAAATTTTTCGCCGAGTTAGATTATTCAATTTTCAAAATCTATGAATAGAAAAGAATAATATTTACCTAATAATTGTTATTAAAATGTATTTATTTTGTTCTGGTATTATGATTATATACGTTGAATATTAGTTTTAAGCTGATGAAATTTTTGTAAATGATCCTAACTTAAATAAATTAAACTATATTAATAGAGAATATCTTTCGATGGTAACGCTATCTACATATATGAAAAACTGTACCGAGTGGAACATTTAAATTTTTGTTGTTTGAATAGTAGGACTTTTCTTCATTTGTGTTTGATGAGGCGGCGGGCGAAGTCTTGCACGAGTCCTACAAGTGGGTCTTCGAATCAGTTCAGGTATGTCAGATTTTTTTTCGTTCGGGTTACCACCGGAGCCACTGCTGCTTCTTTTTATTGTATTTTTTTATATCAAATAAGCAAACTTGCGTGAAAGGTTGAAAACAGGATATGATGAATACTGAAAGAGAAAGTAAACTAACGAATTTATTGAGTATCATGCACTTACATTGTTTGGTCAAAGAATTTAAGTTTGTCTTAATCTGCCAGAATTTAAGGTTGCGATCCGGAACATCATTAAAAAGGAAAATTGAAAATTGAATCAATTTTACTTTAATTTTAGAGTATTTGATATTGTTTTCTACATTAGGAAAATATGTGAATATAGTTTTATGCTTTGTGAGGATGTCAGTAAATAAGACCATTTTGTAAATTATGATTAAAGGTACGCTTAAAACAAAATTAACTTTCTAAAACTGATGAAACGATATGGAATCATAAAGAAGTATGCCCATACCAGCCTTTAAGAAAATACATTTAATTTAAAAAATTTAAGTCTCTTACTTGAAGGAAAATATATGAAAAAGGCCGAGTTAATTGTTCCTAAATGTCTTTTGATGTTCTAAATAATGACGTACATTTCGTACGTTGCCCCTAGACTCTACTTTTTATTCCAATCTCATGGGCATTCTACTTTTACAAAACAGTATTGCACATTATTGTCTATATCATTATCTAGCAGTTTTAGCAGATCAAAAAGTTCTCTTTAACTTATTAAACACGTTTATAAAATAAACAGTATAATATTCTGTATCATATTGTTAACATAATAAAAAAAGTAGTGAATATTTAACTTAGAGTAACGTAAAGAAAAAATTGTATCAAAGAATACAATAACTAGTTTAATCATACTTGGGCATAAAAAATTAAAAAAAATTATTAAAAATTTATTCTGTAAATTAATTTATTTATACTTTTTTAATAGTTTTAAACATCTTAATCACATGTACGATTGAAATAAATGTATCGACCTGTGACAGTAGATGCTGTTCTTTAGCACCATCTGGTGATAGAATATCAGACTACGAATTCAAACTTTAGAAAACTTTCTTATCGGCACAAATAGTACAATTTCTTTTTAACACTCGTTCACGAATCTATTTAAACAAATAAAATTAAAAATCAGCTTGGTAGAAGTTATAAATAATTGATTTAGGATATTATTAAATAAATTGTTGTAATATTCAAATATTCAATTATTTTCTTATAAATTACAAAATATAGTTTTTAATACGAACTATGATGGATAAATTAGCAATATAATTAATTAAAAAACAGTTTAATTAATGGTCATCAGATAATTTCCTTTTATTTTAGTGTTGCTACTTTATTTTGAATAAAATAATTAATCTGCTATATTTAATGCTATAAAATTCACTTCATTTACATTTCACTCAAATAAATATTCATAAAAATTACGCGTGCATAATAATATTCTCCGCGCATCACTCCATTACAATTAATTACGCTTCTTCATAATTACAGTGCATAATTACAAAGCCTTCAGCAGCAGGCGATATTGAATCACTCAAAAATATAAAATTTTTTATAAAACTCAACTGAAATTTTATCAAGTTGAAGAGTTTAAATAACTACCTCGTCGAGAGCTGGGGAGAAACCAGAACAGCACGAACATTTTAAATATAGAGCGAAAAATGCGAATCTCTATTTGTACAAAGAGTCATTCATTTGTCGCTAACAGCAGCTGCCTAAACAATGTTTGCAGAACAGTAGGGACGACAATACTCAATCGTATAACACGAATATGTAAAAAAGCGTTGGGTCGCGCACCGCGCAACGCGGAAATTCTCACTTTAAGTTTCCAAGTGCGTAACGAGTGTTCAGTGTCGATCTACCCCACACCCTGCTCCCACCTCCCCCGCCGGACAAAATGGAATTTTCGGTTGCGCTAGAACAAAAAAAAAGAGAGAAAAATATACGCGTACCACGCGTCCAATCGAACAGGCCGACGTGCGCGATAAAACAACGCGTGTATCGTGATCGGAGCAAGGAATATAATAGCACTGGTATGATCCCCTGCATTCAATTGTCAATGGATGAATCTACATGCAACTTTTGTATTGTGTGACGGAGAAAGAGAGAGAGGGAGGGGGGGGAGAGATAGGACGCGTAGCGGTAGTGGCGAAATTGCGAAATGGAGGAAAACTGTGGGAAAGAGAGAATGGATAAACGTGAAGGATGAGACGAATCTAAAAATGGAGAGAAAAAAAGAGAGGTGTCACGCAAACATTGATGGGATTAAAAGATGGGACACACTATAGTTAAATATTCACTACTAAGAACTTTGATTAGAGGCGAATAATTACAGGTTGGGTATTGGGTTTAATGGTTTGGCATGGAGGGCAAATTAATGGCGTGTAACGCAATGGTATGTAAAAAGGTTTCGTTGAAGAAATTTTTGTTTTTGTCGGCGTGTTATGCCTTTCACTGGATACATAACAGACGTAAGATACAGTGTAAAATGTACATATCTCAGAATCCTTGGCATTGCTTAAAAATGTTACAATTAAATTGGAATTATCGATACACAATTCTAATGATAAATTTTTAAAGGATTTCTACGCAAATACATTTCAATAACACCGTCTTAAAGTCGGGAGGAAAATGGGCACCTGAGAGGTGTCGCATTATTTAACCCTATTTTAAGATATCACCTTTCTTGAACCGAATTATGTAGCGCTTTTGAAACTGACTCTAAAATGTCGCCCTTTTGTATGCAACTGACGATATCTCAATTGAAAGTTTAACTACAGAACCCCAGTTACAAAAGAAATTTAATTAAATTTCAATAATTACTTTCGAAGGATATCTTAGAGTACATCTCAAAATGCAGACAATGAAAAGCGTATCAAAACGAATTTATCAGATTTAAAAAATTTTAAAGAGAGCATATAAAAAAAGTAAAAAATTAAATTATAAAAATCTATTTTATATTATAAAATAAAAGAAAATCATCATATAAATAAAATTATTTCTTAGCGACCATACGACAAAAAAACAAAATGTGAGAGATCAAAATAGATTTATCTAGTCCTGCGATATATTGGTACGCACTCATATACATATAAGAGAAAAACCGTTACATGCACAAATTCTTAAAAAATGTTTCGCTTATATTTAAAAACAAAAAAAATTAATAACCATGGCATGTATTTACCCAGTGGTTCCTTTACACAAACCACCCTACGTTTATCTTCAATATCAACTTTTCATGCTTCTTCTGGTAATATTGCCTGACAAATTACAAGTGTAGACAGAAAACGTTATGCAGATGATTGACATTAAGCTGCTCGTATTAAGGGCTAAAATCACAAAAGAGCGCGCGCGAATACAGAGTCGACGCATTCTATGCAGGAGCAGAAATAGTGCCTGCCAAGTGAAATTTGTTAGTGTCCATCGAAGCGCGGACTGAACATGCTCGTCACCACCATAAATACGGTTCATATCTAGCTGCATCAGTTATAATTATCTTTAGATCTATAGCGTGACTCATCCATCCATAAATTCCGCTAATTAGATATGAGTTTCACTGCTTGGCAATACCAGAATATAATACGTTCACATTTTTAACAATTTTATTCTCGAGTGATTGCATTAATAGATATTAATTGCTCAATCATTAAACTTCTATAAAGAACTTAAGCATATGCTCATCCAGTTATTGTGCATACTATTTACGTGTATTTTCGTAAATTTACTCTTTTTCATGCCTGCGATCTGATATAAAAATAACACAATTTTTTCAAAAATATATTTCTTTCATACATTATGATCTGACTGGACTACGCTTATGTATAGTAAATCGCCTAATCTGTATCTGACCTCAGAATTGGTCCATCACTTTACGGTTTTGGGATATTTTATATTGTCTGATTATAGATAATTGTTAGAAAAAGTGTACCTGTATTTGGAGTTTCTATAGTTTTTAGTAGGTTCTTACATAATTTAGTTATAACTAATTATTCCGGATCCGGTCGATAAAACTGCCCATCTGTAATGGTCGTACTTTCACACTTCCTTAAATTGAATAGGCAGGTACTACTGGGGTAATTGTAGGCAAATGGCTTATAAATAAAAGAGGAAAACAGAGTGGTCTAGTTGATCTGAAGCAGTAATGCTAAAATCAGGAGAATTCTCCTGAGCTGTATTCATAGGTGCAATTTGGCAATAGCGTGGCTCCGCTCGTTCAACTCATACGGCTCGTTCTAAATTGCGTTTCTCGCAAGTTGGACAAATTTCATAAGCGAGTGTTGCGTACTGTTGTAGTTCTTGTTCACTCAAGGTAGTCGTCGCCGCCTCGCCGGTCGAGGAAAAGTAAATAATAATTAAGGTTAGAAAAATAAATAAATAGAAAACGGTAAGTTAATAAAAAAAAATTTGATTTTTTAATCCGATATATTTAAAAATTACAACCTGAAAAAAACACCTCTCCATACACGCATACCAAATATTACCTACTTACATATATCAAGTGTTAATTACTATTTAATAAATTACTATTAATATATCAGATTTTTCGTTGAAGTAAATATACGATTAATTTTGGCTAATTAATTTGTTTAGCCACATTAGGTTAATTAATACAGCCAAATAAGGGAACTGAAAAGAAAAGCAGAAGCAGTTATGAGAAATGCATGGAGTATAGGAGAATATATGTTTAAGAATTCATATGTATGAAGAATTAAATTATATAAAGCTTTAGTAGAATCAGTAGGTATGTATGGAGCGGAGGTTTGGGGATGGAAGAGAATATTAGAATTGTATAGAGTACAAAGAAAATATTTAAAGTGGGTGTTAGGAATGCACTGGAATACGGCAGATTATTTAGTGTAAGAAGAAACAAAAGAAATTTCAACTAGCCTAAAAACGATTAAAAGGGCAGTTGCATATGAAAAAAAAAGCGAGAGTCGGATAAAGAATTGGTTAAAAAGTGTTTGGATGAAATAGAGAAAAAAAAAGGAGGAAAGTCAAGGAAAATCGGAGGCAGATAGAAAAATGTGTTGGAAAAATGTTAATCTAGAAAAAAATGAAATAGAAAGTATTAGATATATCGAAAAGTCGCGTTAGGTATAAGACAATAATGACTGAAAATGCTCCCGAATATTTAACCAAAGATTTAAAAGGGTAGGAAAGAAGTATTATAGCAAGATTTAGGGTAGGAAATGAGGAAAAAGCAAATGAATATTGGAAGAGTGAATGCGATAAAGTATGTAGAGTATGTAAGAATGAGTAGGAAACAATGGAACGTGTTCTGAAAGAATTTAAGAAAGGATTAGAAAAGGAGGTGGAGGTGATGGAAATATTAAATGAAGATGCTATGGGATTATCTGTATTAAAAGAAATAATAAGGTTAAGAACAACAGAAATTGAATGAAGAATAAAGTACGGAATGTAAATATTGTAAAATGCGTTGAAACATGTATTGTAAGCATAAGAAATCATTATTAATATTAAGCCTGCTAATTATATTAATTATTATTAGTTTTATTATTATTAGTCATATTATTTAATATGAATATTCATATTAGGGTTGTTTTAAGCCCGGAACCATTATCCTATCTTAATTATAATTTAGAATAATACAATTGGCTTTCGGGGGCTAGCACGCATTTTTTTTATACTCTGTAGTTAATTATTTCGAAAGGGCTAATGCGGCAAATTAAAATAATTACGCGATCAATTAGGTAGGTCATTTAAAAACGTGTCTAAAACAATCGTCAAATTAATTTCGGGGGCCATCAGGGCCTGGTCCGATTCGGAAGGTTCTTCGAAAGTGTTTCATAGTGAATTATTAAAAATAATTTGAAGCTTCAATTTCATAGAAGCATTTTATACATTATCAGAAAATTCAATTATAACTTAACTTATTTTGTGCTTTATCATATGTTTTTTTAACCTTTTTCCGTAAGTGTTTATTCTTGTCCTAGCTTCCCCTATATCCATAGCTGATACTTCGAGCTAACAAAATATTGATACTGTATATCAATTAAAAATGTTATGAATAAAAATATACGATATTCAAAAAATCTGACCCTGATTTATTCACTCTAGCCTAATGCTTTGAAAATCATTTTCGTTTATTAACCTAAATTTGGAAGTCCGATTCGTTATAGCTGTTATTTTATGTACACACCATATTTGTATAAGAGAAAAACGATCCTTTTGAGGTTGGGCCAAATAAGTGCCATGAATTGGAGGATAAAAATAATGGCATAATTGTGTAATTGGATGATGTGAGGGTAGCATAGAAAATACATTATAAGTAATCGTCACTAAAATCCAAATATGAACAGCAACAACATTCAAATGGACAAAATTTATTTTCATCCACCAATCACAATTTATATTTATAAACAGTACATACAACCACGAGACTATAAGTCGTACCGCGACGAAAAGCGCCAACGACGCAACTCCAGCTCGCGCTATTGGTCCTAATAGCGCTCTCTCTCCCTCTCTCCCTCACTCTTGTCTCTCTTTCTCTATCTCTGGCCGCTGTCAATATTTTTATCAGAGTGAAAACTTGCGGGGCGCCAAAGCTGCGCAAGAATTCGCGAAAATTAACGCCCTGTAAAGTGCTCTCTCTCTCTCTCTCCCTCGCGCATTATATTAAAATGTCCCGGATCGCGAGCGGGCATTTGTCAGTAGCGCAAAAAAAACACCAAATGGACTCTCGACCACAGAGCATGGTGGGAGACTACTTAGAAATACGGGCGAACTGGAGCTTCGCTCCGCATCATTTGAATATATACCCCGGAATGTTCAACCCTCAATGAGAAAGAGAAAGAGAGAGAGAGATGAAGAGAGGGAGAGAGTACAAAGTCTGTACGTCGCACGCGCGAGCCGAGCGCTTGCGGTGCAACAGCTCGAATCCTTTGGGAAATTCGCGCGATATTATTGTCCTCGTCGACGCGCCGCAAGTATTACCAGCACCAGTCGCGCCACAGTGTGAGGCTTCTTGATAACTCCCTACCAGCCATCGTTATACGATGAGAAATGCACTGTTTGAGAATTGCCTCGGCTTGTTTGTCTGTTAGGCTGGCTTTTGTAGTTTTTGGCGGTTGGCGCGCTTTCGCTTAAGTGATTAGGTTCGGAAATGACCTTCATACTTTTCTCCGCGCGTGAGCTTTTCCATTGAACGAGTCTCGTTTGTTCGGCATTGAAATAAAGCTGGGCGGTTTTTCTGTACTTTTTTTTATGTAGCGCTTTGTAACCTCGGGGCTATTATTTTCCCTTTTAACTGTTGCTTTCAACTTTTCCATTTACATCGCTTGTCAATAAAATTAAAGTAAAATCAGTAACCGTAAAATACACACACTCGAAATCCATTAACGTAATTCTATTTTTTAACATCGGTTTTTCCTTACCGAATAAATTAAATTAATGAAAAATGTAAGGAGTAGAAATGACTATGAATATCTAATATCTATACTTAACAAATGATTTCACAAATAATAATACCACTAATATTCGAAACTCTACATGACCCAATAAAAACTTGGATTGTTTAAATTTCAACTTCCCGTATAACGTTCGGTCAGGGTAAAAACGTGGCTGTTTTTATCAGGAATATAGGACCAGCAGCTAGTATACCGTAGTTGTCTGCAACAGCAGCATTGCGTCCGGATGAGAATGTGTAAACAGCAGCACAGCAGCAGCCATCGGGCAGAGAAGCATTTCCAAACGCCAGTAGGTCTGGAGGAAATAGTGCATATATACTACTGGCAGGGAACGAAATGTCATTCTCCGAGGGGGTATTACGTCCGGATGGAATCATGTTCTTCGCCGGCAATATGCTGTACACGTATTTGTATTAAGGATAATCCCGAGTAAAGGATGTATTGAAAGGTGGGAAGGTATACGTTTCACTAATTAACGTTGGCCCACGCTAATCGGAGAACAAGCCAAACATTTGTCATCTTCTTTGACACGTAAATCGTGCGTTTTTCTACGCAGAAAAATTACCTTTTCTTTTTCTCTGAGCGAGTTATATATACAGAGCATTTATTATATACGAAACAAAGTAGGTCAAAAACAAATTTAAACGCTCAAATTGAGAAGTCTAGTTAACGATATAGACATAGACAAAGACAAAAGGCTTATAGATATAGACAAATAGTAACATAACACGCGCGCGGAACCTTAGGCTAAAGAAAAGCCAGTAAGAATAGATGAGCGGAATCAATAGTTGGGAACATTTGAGACTCGCGGGGCCCAGCAGCAGCCGCACAGAAAGCGAGATGCATGAATTTTTCAGCTCGCCCACAGATCTCGTTATATCTCTCTTTCTCTCTCGCCATCAACAATTCATCAAGAAATCGCTAGTGGCGTTTTTCCCGCGATCGATCTCCTATACTACGTTGTCCAGGGGATCGAGTTGGGCTGCACATCAGCTGGACCAAGCATCGCGCCGCGGTCTCCGCTTAATCGTCAGCTCGCTACTAATCCTGCACACCTTATATATTGCTCTGCTTGTCCGACGCGTCGCGACGCTCGACGGGTCGCCAAACCGTTTCTTCGAACTCGAACTGTTGCTGTTGCTGCTCGCGAACTACGATCTCCAAGCTGGGAATTGAGTCGATGACGAGGCTACCAGCACCAGGACGGTCAATGTATACCACTGCCACTGTTACCGTCGCTCTGCCGACACGTACGCTTTTTCTCCTATTTTCGAGGGAAATAAAGTATTCATTTGACGTCGAGGGGGATACTTTGGGTGTTCTTTTATATATGCACACCCACGCGAATCTTGTACAGTGAAAGTTTACCGATTATTTTTGTACCGACAATGACGAGCTCTGAATTTTTTATATGTAAATTGGATCAGTGGTGGCAGATTCTGATTTATTTTATGCGTTTAATAATTCAAGGATAGTAGATAGTAAATAATAGATATTACTTTCATAGGTAGTCACTGGATGAACTCGTTATTATCAACTTAGAGTGTACAAACATAACGTTATAAAATGGTAAACATGAAGAAATAAAAAAATGCCATTCATATCCTGCTGGCACAGTATTTTAGTTCAAATATTTTTAAGCATTGCTAAAATCTAGATTGTGACTGAACTCGGCTATCTTTACACGATTTTTATCAGATTATTTGTGATTACGGTATATACTAAAGAATATATATTTATTTATACGACTTGTCTGAAAATAATATTTTTTGTTCTCTAATATTACTCTGCATGCTTTTCGGAAGTAGTAATACTTTTATTAAAATATTTTGATTACATTTGTACAGGCAGCATGCATTCGTACAATAAAATCAAAATCAACAAAGTCCATTACCATGAGTAAATAATCTTCAACTTATTGCCATTTTGTAAAAATAAAATATATTGTTACAAAATCCAGTGTATTTTGAAAATTAGACAGATTTTTATTACATTAATTTTAATTCAGGCTTATCCATTTACACCGCGCTTCACAAAATTATCATTTATTTTAGCAGAGTGCTGCGTAAATGGGATTACACAGAAACGAGAGCCATCGAATTTCGAGGGGACTGTACGCTTGCTAAAATAACTTTACCAATGCATACACCAATATACGCGAAAATCTGGAAATATGTGCCAGCACTATTATCAGTATTTTTGAGAATTCGTTCGATAAAATTCAGAATTAATGAATTTACCAAGCCGAAAACGTGAAATCGTAGTATGCTATAGATGAAAGTAAACACTTCTGGTGTATTTGTATGAATTTTGTTTATTCATTTATTCTTCCCTTGTAATTTTTCAAAGTGTAACAAATATTCTTTAAAAAATACTAATATTCAGCAGCCGAAGAATATATCTAAAAGATTGATTTTATAAAAAAAAATCAAAGAAAGAAAAATGCCAGCGCGGATAAGTAAACTCGTCATTAACGCGGAATCTTAATAAACTATGTGCACTTAGAGACATTTGTATAGTTCATCCAATAAATGCTTCGTACTATATTTTTCTGTAAAACTTCCGATTTTACGGCTTTAAATGCGGAAATGGCGAGTATCCATTAATTCTGAGCCTCATTAATTATCATATCGTCCATGTGATCATGTACATCAATGAGATTATACCATTGAACACAAGTAAAGTGGATCAGTGGCATAGTTTAGTCAAATATGTCCTACAGTCCGAATTGTAAAATATCTTTAATAAGTGAAAATAGTGAGTCGTAAATATAAGATACGATATATTTTGCAAGCGATATATAACTTCAAAGTTTTCAAATTAACATTGATAATCTATATGTAGCCATCTATTATATTACATCTATTAAGCATTTTGAAAAATATCGAGCATTTTAAGCAATTCATCCTTCTATAAAAGATTAATTGCTGATAAAATAACATTGATATTATTATGGATTGGTCAATTTAGGCTCGATATTATTTCTTTTTATAGTTTCAATATATTGCAGCTGATTTTACGATCCAGAAGTTCGTAAGTTACATCATCTCCGCGCTCAAAGCACTGTCAGCTAGTGTACATAGTTATGAGTCTCGATTCTAATTCCAGATTAAGCACTATCGCAAGCTACATCGAAACTAGAAATACGCCCATATTTCTTAAGCGTGGGTACGTTAATTAAAAGCATAATTAACCATACACGAATAATATTATCGATAAATTATCCCACGTATAGAAACTTCAGTCGTTCAAAAATTACCTTGTTTGCCTCCTCTCCAACCCAATCGCGAAGCAGTCGTTCGAAACTCACACTGGCTCCGTAATCATCGCTCGCAGGCTTGAAATCCTGGGAAATCGCTACACCCCTCGATCTCTCGAGATACCGAGCCAGACCGTAGTCCACGAGTTCGTCGATCATTTTGACCCTGTCCTCCGGCGCCATCGCTCGCGCCACGGATATCTCAGCATTGCGTGCAGTTTTCGGTGGGCAGATTTTACGGCAGGGCTCGGTGCCGGTGCACTTCTGCGTTTGGTCTGGCGGTTTACCTTTGCAGGCCGCTAAGTCCGCTTGTACGTAATCGTCGCCGGGTTTCGGACCTGGTCGTACGCATTGAACCTTACGGCGCATCTTGCCAGATTTGCCGCCGCATCCGCTGCAACGACTCCATTGACTTACGCGCCATCTGCCCGAGTATATATTTTTCATTAGTTTATACGGAATGTTTTGGGGAGCTCATCGATTTGTGGTATTTTTTTTTATGAGTCTAGTGTCAATATTTTAGTATGATTTGAAAAATTACTAACTTTGCAGGACACTGAGCTTCGTTGCATAATTGACTTTTTGGAGGGGGTTTTGGCATTCCATCGCAAAACTTAGCGACTACTTTCCCTGCTCTTGCCTCGACACAACTTGCTTCAGAAATCTATAAGTATACAAGAATATTATTGACGCGGTATATATATATATAGCATTTGCTGGGTGCAGAATATTATTTCTAGAAATAGAACACATTATATCGAATAAAAATTTCCCTTCTAATAATTACAAATCTAGTTTACAACCTTTGTTCCACCACCGCATTTGGCATCGCAGTCACTCCATTCTATGAAGTCCCACGAATATTTTGGAGTGTAGGATTTGTCTGGTACGTTTATGTAATATTCATAATGGACCCCCGGATTGGATGCCTTGTAGAACACATACTAGAGCGTGATATTTTTTAATAAATTAAATTAATTAAGATTCAAAGTAAGAATTACGTTATGAGGTTTTTTAAATACTTAAAGTATAATTTCTTTTTCCCTAATTCCCATCTCAACAGTAATGGCCACTTTTCTCCATGAAAAGCGGAGCGAAAATTCGGGCTTATTCTCGGATTTTTTTTTCTGCGATACAATTGCACCGGTGGGTCGAAAACTGTACGCCGATAGGGATTGTGCCGCGTAAGATGACGTTGAGTGCGAAAACGTCGCAAAGCATCTTTTCTCTCTCTCTGTCTCGCTCACTTAGTAGATGTATAATACTCTCTTATTAACAAATTTTACTTTTCTACTGCATTTTACACGAGAAAAGTGAATGCCATATAAAATTAGCTAAATATCTTTTGAATAATACATTTGAATATTTAACATTTATGAAAAATATAAAATATTTCCGTTGATCCCGCTTTCCAAGTGAAAAAGTGGTTGAGATGGGGATAAAGTACGATATGTAACTCGGAAGAAAAATAGATGATTCCATTAGGTGAATGTAATAAATGAAACTAATAAATGTTTCTTACATGATTAACGCAAAATGAATGAATTATATGTATCTCGAATTACTTGAATTTCAATATCTTCCTTTATTGGTCCCATAATGCGAATCTCTTCCTTATCATTTTCTATATGGTTATACACTATCGTTGAACCTGCACATTTGTAGTCACCACTTTCCTGTTCCTTTCTGTAAACAAAAATTGTTTGCATTAAAAGAGCAGTATAATTAGCGTCTATTATATCTTATTTTCTTCGTCCTTACAGATTTCCATTGAGACAATAAATTTTCTTCCCTGCTAGTTTAACAGCGAGTGTATTTTCGTGCGCCCCTCTCTCATATGCAAGGATACTTGTACTTTCTTTCGGAACTACTACGATAGTATCATAACCTGGAATTCATATTGTGTCGTGTTATGCCTGTGATATTTTCTTTGCTCGCTATCTCTTTTCTGTTAATATCTAGTTTATAGTTAAATGTCATAAATTCTTGCATTCGTTTTTTTACATTTTTTTAAATCTTAAGTCTTTATACAACAGAATAACAGCTTACATCAGTTAATGTAACGAAATAAAAGAAAATATACTTTAAGACATTCCTTTTCTATGTTTTGTAAAAAAGTGTAATAATGTGCTTAAGTAATGTGGAAACACGCAGTGTAACTCTCAGAAAATATTTTAAATGTTATTCAAGGAAATTCATTGTATCTTCTTGAAATCATAAAAATGCTCACTAAAACTTAATATTAATGCAATTCTAACACATGTTATTACCGAAAACTAATAAAGAATTTTATAAATGACATTTATAATAATCTAAATAATAATAGGTAATGGAATTTGATGAAAACAATAGTTTTGGAAAATCGGAACGTTCTATAGTTTTCGCAACCACCGTCGATGTATGATAAGTATAATAGATAGTATTTTTGGAATGTTTAGTATTACTTTTTTTCCAATACAGTAATTAAAATTGTACTTCATCATTATATTAAATTTAGATAAATTATTTCAAAAGAACAAATCATTGCCAGTTAAAGGTAAACTTAATTGATATAAAAAAATTAAAGCACTGACTTATAGAAATAATTATTAGAATTGGTGAATTAAAGAAACGACTGAATTAAATGAATTTCGATTAACTACTGCTAATAACTTGCAAAGCAACGTTAACCACGCCAATTTTTATATCGAATATTTTCTCATATTGCCTGTATCATGTGGCTGATATAGTATATTCGGGTAATCATAACTTATAATTAGTTATAGTAACTTTACGAAAAAGCAGGATTACCAGGATTTCCAGGTTTCTTATACGTTCCTTCAACTCTCGTGCACGTTGTGCCACTGCCTTTACAAACATTACAAACGTCCTTAACCGAGTCGGAATCGATAACCCAATCGCAACCGACTTTCTGGAATATAAATTCCTCTTATGTGTTTATTAAATTTAAAGACTCGACTTATAGTTTTCCAGCATGTCAATTGATACTTTTTATATTCGGAGCAATACAAATAACTTTTAATTCTCATAAAGAAATTTTAACCGTAACAACCAACATTGGTCTTTCACTATAAAAGTTATTAGTAATCGACAATGCGTCATTTCACGGACTTTCTTTAGAAATAAATGTTAAAATTCTTTCTTATCTCAGAAATTATATACTAATCCATTCATATATAACGCAATACCCTATCGCATTATAGCATTTAATATTACAAAGCACTTTACAATGTGTTCGACGAACATCCACTGGAAACTCGCGGTAATATGCTGTGCGAGCTTAAAGTCTCGTCGAATCTTACCCTGCAGACGCCACCGATGCACATGTTATAAGTGCCGGTTTTGCAGGGAGTGCCGTCCTTTGTCGTAGGACTGAGCTTCATGAATGTGTTCGCCTGGTTGATGCAATAAAGGGCACATGACTCGAGATCGTTGCGTTGATACGGCTGCCACTTGTGAGGACCGCCCGGAAGAGTGGATTTCTTGTTATGCTCGGTGCACTGAACCGCTCGGAAGGACGGCTTGGCTGTGTCGCATGGCTGGAATTTATGAAGAAAGTCTCAACGACGATAAAAGCGCGCTTGAATTCTGAAGGCGAGGTTCGCCGAAAGATCAATGTCAGATCGAACTGCGTCTCTCTATGTGAAAGACTTTGTGATAGATGCAGTTCAAGGGAGCGTAAGCAAAACCATTGCAGTTTTATTAAGCACGATTAATGGTTGACTGTATACGGGTTGTAAAAAGCTACCCACGACTCGGAGGTCTATAGAAGTGTGGTAAATCCTCTTCTCGAGAATACTGTCATCGGTAAAAAAAAAGCAGCAGCTAACAATTAATTTACTGCACTTTAAAATCTTAAGTCTCGCGAGAGACAGCAAACTCTCTTTTGCTTTATTTACTGCCATATGGTAAAAACCGGGGGGTAAAAAATTGTCTCTTCCTCGTTCATTAGTTCGAGACTAAACGAGTTCTCATTGGTTTTTCGTAGCATCAAGTGGCTCGAGCGGCATCGCTGACATCGCAAAAGTGCATTTTTTTGCGTGTCGAACATTCGAGATTGACATAATGAAAACAGACTAGCAGTCGAAAAATTATTAAATAAACATTCTCGTGTGAATGCACCGAACTCCACGCCGTTTACGTATACAAAAACCTACGATTGAATAAACATTTAAGTCGTACTGCAGAGCTTTCAAAATTCCAGTACAAAGTATAGCGAAAAAACCGCAAGTCAATGCATCTTATTAAGCGCTTTATGTAAAGTTGAGGGCGCAGTTTCCGGAAATCAAATTTAATATTCTCCGCGGTAGAAGCGGGAGAACCCACATATACATAGGTATATAGGTAGCGTCGGTATCGCTTACTTTGGTGTTGCAGGTGGCAAACTTCTTTCGCTCCCCGACGCAATATCTGCCGCCGTTCTTCGGCACCGGGTTGTTGCATTCCCTCTCTGCAAATTGAATGCCGCCGCCGCAAGTGCGCGAGCAGGAGCCCAACTTTCCCCACGCGGCCCATCCGCCGTTCACCGCGTCGCCGCGCGACCCCACGTTAACGCATTTTTTATGAACGCACCACTGTGGTACAATTTGCTCGTGACATTAACTCGTTGATTTAAAGGATTGCACACGGCTATATGTTAAACTAAATGGAGGAATGAAATTCCATCGTGTTTCGACGTATGTGAAAAATTGAAATCGATACTGGTGAATTTTATAATAGCACGTGCCTTACATCGAACAACACAATACCGTAAGTTTCATTCATATATACAACCTTGTTTTCACCACACTTTGTTCCTTCCGCTGGTGGGGCTCCCTTTGATTTACAAGAGTTTCCTCCAACGTCGCACCAGAGATCTTCGCAATCATCCTGTAACGAGGTAATTTAAGCTATGTTTATATCATTTCCATAAGTTTCTTTTTCAATTTTTAACTATTTATTAACTGAATGAAAAGTTATAAGATTATACGATGCAGCTAAGTTACCAACACAATGAAAGTTATCAAAAAAATTTTAAAAAAATGGATTGTGTATTATAGTTCAATTTACCTCGCTAGATTCGCAAGGTTTTGAGCCAGGATAAGAAAGTTTGCACTGAAAATCGGCACCGTACATAGCCCCAGGCAACATGTCGGGATATTTATACTTATCTGGTGGATTTTTCGGATTATTGTTTAAGCATTCACCTAGGCCACTTCTGTAATTATAAAAAGACACGTTTTTACTTGTATAACCATAATTTCAAAGAAAATTAACTGCACATAAAACAAATTACTCTAGGAAAGAAGTGACAAACTTTCTACTGCAAGTAGACCATCTTATGGTGTATATGAAAACAATTGGTGACATGACAAAAAAGCTTTCGTCTTTATCTTGAGAAGTGCATCCACTGATTTCTTTGGTGTCATGGGAACAGCCTAGTCTACGGAAAAAATTAGCCATTTAAAATAAAAACGTATAAAACATATTTTGGTACATTTATCCGTATATTATCAATAAATTTGCATAACTCGAATTATATTAATATTCAGTTTTTTTAATTTTATATTTGTAATGAAAAAGTATCGGGTGATGATTTTCGGGTTTTAATTGTCTCAAATAAAATGTATACAGATACTATTTTGAAATGCTTTTAAATAATACTTACGTGTGACCTAATTCATGCGCAATAACTATGCCCAATAATAGTCCCGAATCTTCATTGATACAAGCAGCTTTCTTACGTTCACAGGCTGCTGCTACATAAGCTAAGCCCAAGAGATTACAATTATTTCCTTCGGCACAAATATCGTATCTAAAAATTGAATGATATAAAAGATACGTCTATACATTTATATTTAATTACAATCATTACCTTGTAACAAGCACACCGACATCAAAATGATTCGGATGCTCTGGATCTTCTGGATTAAGCTTTAAAATCCACTTAGAAAAACTTTCTAAAGTTTTTTCGCCGTTAGTACTGATGCTCAAATCTTCCTAGAAAACAATTATAAAATGACATACTATAAATGTATTCCTAAAAGATTTTAATCTCATTATAGGTTTCTCGGTAAAGACTATTAAATTCATTCTATACAGAATATAAAATTTCAGAAATTTAAGGTTGATTTAGAAATTAAAACTAATGTAATATTCTTTCATTTGAAAATTAAATAGCAATCTCGCGAAAATTGAAAGATTAATTTTCGGCTTTTTTCCCCAGAAGAATGTTTCAGTCTTCTATAATTACTGAAAGAAGCATATATTCATATACATTTAAGCTTTGAAAACAGAAAAACGTATGCATTTTGCACCTCGCTCTTTTCCTTCTCAAGGTAAATCATTCGGACGATGACGACGTCGATCTGATTGCCGACGCTGGCGTCGTGATAAAAGTCCGACACCATGTTCATCACGGTGAGCAGGTACTGTTGGTAATTGGTGCCGTTGTGGTAGTCGAGGAAGCGCCGATCGGCGACCAATCCGACCTCGATGTAGCGATGAAGACTGTGGCTGCTCGAGGACGGCGCCTTTTCGTCGAAGGCGCTCGTGTCATCGATCGACGCCGGCCTCTGCGCTACGGCTTTAGCCGCTTCCAGCCGCGCCAACTGCTCGGTCCAGGCACTCTCCCAATCGTCTGTTTGTCGGGGGATAATGGACGCAATTTACCAGAACAAACATGCGGACGGTATGTGGAGTTACGGTGCGCGATCTTCAAGATGCACTAATTCCCGCGGGTAATATGGAATTACGAAAGTTTTACCTTCGTTTCTCTCTACTTAGGCTCGGCCCCGTTTTTTTTTCATTTTGCTTTTAAAACGTGGATAATTTATGGTTTAATGAATTTTATGGGACTTGTTAGAGGCTCATATTAATGCAGAAATTATTGAAAGAACTTTTTCCTTATAATTATTATTATACTTGTTATCCGGGAATGTTGAATGTATGAATATTATATCATAATTTATCATTGTTTTACCAGTTAAATCCTCGAATAATTAATAGATTTTTAAAAGTAAGTGTTAGATAAAAAAATATATTTTTTTTAAGATATCTTATAATTTATCTGTTATATAGACATTACCGTTTCCAAATTCAGAATTTGTTTAATTTTTTACAACTACACCTGGAAAACATAACTGGATATTTCTATATAGTTTTATAGAGACATTTTCAGTGAACGATTTATTTTACATTATTAAGCCTTTCAAACACAATGTACATACATTATTACGTACAAAAATCATTTTAGTTTTTTTAGAACTACGCGAATATAAATCAATTTTTTATATTTTAACATTATGTATCAGATCAAAGTGGCCTATTCCGCATCTGGTAATAAAAAAAAAAACAAAAAAATAATTTTATTACAGAAATCGACTTGTAAATGACCATGAATCATCCTAGAATTATTTTAAAAGGTTTAATATAAAAGCAATATCGTGCAGTTTTGAATCATTGCAGATTTTATTCGTACCATCGTCAAATTTTGAATATTGAGAAATATACATTTGTGTGATACTTCATACAGAAAACGGTGAAATAGTTCGCTTTGAGCGTCCAAATATTTTAAATATACGATAACAATGGAACAAATAATTTTGAAAAATACGGTTTGATTTAATAAATCGAATGTCTCGAAACATATGATGCCATAGTAAAAGAATAAATATTTTTATAGATCGGAAACGCATTACAGTAATGGAATTAAATAAATATTTACCATTGGTTCCACAGAAATTCATATTGTTCTGCATGCTGTTTTCGTGCGGTGCTTCCTTTTTATAAGCCACATGAATGTGCTGTCCGTCCGCGTCCGGTTCATCTCCATGTAATGGCTCTATAAAATATCTGCCATTGTTGGTATGCACGTATCCTGCCTAAAGGAAGAAAGTGTCCATTGTACGAAAACATACATAAAACAGGTGGAATAGTTTTGAAAAATTTCAATCCCAATATTTATTTTAAAACTCATTTAATATTAACTAGTATTTACAGTGGCGGTCATATCTGTGCCTTTTTTTTATTAACAATCTTTCTCACAAAACGTTAGTACCACACAAAATAATAGATTACGAAACGCTCTAATTTTTGCGGTTAGTAAATAATATTCGAACAGAATTTACTTTAAAGTGAAATCTTTTGATATACCTATAAACTCTAACAGAATTGTACACTGCATAATTTGTTCAAGGGGATGTGCCAAGCTTGGAAAGATTACTACCTTACCGATTAAATATCGATAAAATACCAAAATCGGTAATGTAGGAATCTTTTTGATCACGGTAGATGTCCTGAATCTGTTATATAAATTAATACTTTAATTCAAATTTATGAAACAAACCTGAATGTTCATTTGAATAGATGTTTTAAACTTTAGCGGCATTCAAATCAAGTCTTTAAATACTTTACAATGTCCGACCATCAGTTTTTTAAAAGTGGCATATAAATATTCTCATAATCAAGCTTTATTATCAATTATTTTAATATCTGCAAAAATTATACGCTCGCTACTCATGTAGTTACTGAAAAAACTGAGCTAATTTGTATTTTTCGTGTATTCCCAAGCAAAGCTGAATTTACAAAAGTTATGGTCTGCCTAAAGATCCTTTAAATAACTTTATGCAGTCTTGACTTCAAAGGATGCAGCGACGTCGCAAAAATGTAATAATTCTTCTGCCTTAATAGTATTAGAATCTGCAGGTATCGTAATAATTTCAATATTTTAGAAAAAAAAAGTATTTAAATAAAACAATTATTGTATAATGAATTGGCTATATAGCTATTATTTCCACGATGACCAATTAAATGCCGAAATACAAAAGAAACATAAGAAAATTATATATATATATCTATCTTTTACTTTTACTTTTAAGTTTGTCAAAAATAATCGATTTACCGAATAAATAGTAAGGAAAATGAAGAAGAAATGAGAAAGATAGAATAGAAGGGAGGGTAGAAGAGAAACTGGGTATTACAGTTCGGATCAGCATATAATCTTGAGTGCGAGCACGCTTGCTCTCCCGGTAGTCTAAGCAAGGTTCTTATTACATCTTAAACGCATGCAAATTAATAAATGCATTTGCATATAGATCGACGCATTGCTCTACCGATGTTGTCAATTCAGCAAGGCTCCTCTCTCCCCCACTTCCTCCAACGCTCTGCATTTCCCTTTGTCTATATCGGTTCTTTTCTATCGACGATCGCAGATCAAAGTGGTGGATTAATTATAAGATCGAAATGGATGGGCTCTAGAAAATCTGTTTCTCTTTCTGCATTCTGAATTACGTTAATGCCATTTACAAATTTGCGGGGGTTTTTGAAGTTCTCTATTTCCTGCGCTACTGACATCATATCCTGCTTCAGTAGCTAATGGTCTAATGAAGTATTATTATAATCGATGATGAATAATTATAATAATATATTTTAAAAAGCTAACCTTTCACAATTCAAATATTTTTTCAAAATACAATTCATCACATCTTGCCAAAATATTCTAGAACTCGTCAAATTTGAATTTACATACTCCAAATGGTGAAAGCAAGAATTGATGAGAATAGCGAGAACTGATGAAAATCCACGTACAATTATTCTCAACGCTGGTTTAAATGTATTTTTGTTCCTCGAAAAGCGCCACAGCTGATTTGGGGCAGAATCGTAGCATCGAGCACACAGACTCTGCAGCGAGTGATTCGCGAGGACAAGCTAGTGTCGCGGTCGGACGTCCTGCACATCGTAGCCGCTGCGTTACGAATTAATGTGTGCAACGGACTAACCACTCCGTCGCAGAGCGACAGGGCCGCGCGTGAGTTTCCGTGTCCCCGTAGTCTGCCCCTATAGTGACATTGGCGATCGCTCGGCCACTTGAAGCCGACCTGTCCCTCGACCAAATTCAAGGAGTTATCAGTGATGGAGCGCGTCTCGATGACCATATGGGGCGAGATGAAGTCGTGGTAAGGCTCCAACTCGACGTGGTAATCGCCATCGCCAAACGGCAGCACCAAATGTAATCTGTAAGCAGCAAGTTCGGAAAGTTCCTTTGTTGCAGTTATATAAGGTTTGTTTTCGCGCGACGGCCTTTTCACGGTTATTATGCTTGCGGCCGGAAATAGAAGACGTGTTGGACTTGGAAAGTGCGAATGGATTAAGTACACCGATAGCTTATGCAAATCGTTAATCCGGTATTAGAGACATGCTTACAACGCTCAAGTTTGTAAGCATGAGATGGGAACTTTGGTCAAAATCGATTCTGGTGCAGTGTAAGAAGATTTCGGGAAACTTAATTTATGCAAGCACCATTGATGCGTTAGGAGTACAGAAATGCGACTTTGAAATTATGATGAAAATCGTTTAGCCAAAAGTAACAATAGATTTATGTGCCCAATCCATGATTAACAAATGTGAAATTAAAAATCAATGATGTTATCGTGAATTTTGAAACAAAATAAAACTGCTTACTTTCGAAACTCGATCTCAAAAAAAAATAAAAAACAATTCTGGTAAATTTATTAACTAAGTAGGTATACGGAAAAGCCTGGGCAATATACCCGTTTAAAAGTAAAAGATATTCCCAAAGTTGTTCAGTTTTATGATGTATAGTGGCCTGGCTGTTTTGGCAGTAACTACTTATAATGCAGAAAAATGTAAAAGAAACATGAAACTCGAAAAGTTGCTATTTTCGCATAAAGGAAACAGTTAGTGCTTATTTGGACGGAAAACTCTGGGTAATATATTAGAAAATTTTACAAAAACTTTCGAAACAACTTTTGAATTCTAGTGATATATATTTATTATATTGAATTTGAAATATTCCGCTGTTTCGTCTACCTTACACGTTCGCACATATTAATAACACATTCTCTTTCATCTTTAAATAAGTTATATAAGCGTACTTCTATTTAATGCCGTTTAATAATCAGAAAAAATTAATCTCCTGTTCCGTATACGGTTGAAAACCACTATTTTAGAAGCGTTTCTATATCCAGCTACCTGACTGCTATAACTTTATAGTTTCAAAATAATATACAGTAAATTTTTGAATCTATATGCTCGAAAGAAGTAAAAGTGAGCTACCGGCTCGAATGAATGAGGCAGCTTACCGCGGCTCTGTTGATCTCTTTCTCCGCCCATCAATCTCTTGACGGTCGTAAAATTTAGGCAGCTCGTAAGTATGGAATGTGCCGTCCTCGTGGACCTGCCTCGGTATCAGCAGCTCCGCCTCGCGTATGTCCCGCGTGTATCTACCTTAGGCATCCAATGAAAGCAATGCACCTCTCAGATCTCGAGAACTTTTAAAGGAGCGCGTACGAAGCAAAAGATCTCGACGTTAAATTACAGTGCGGTAAGCTCGTCCTCGGCCTGCCCGACAACCAGTGACTGACATTGTAAAGGAGCTTCATATAGTATATCCCCCGGGAAATGATACGCGACTCAAAATTTGTGCAAAGTCCACGGTTCGGGATGCCCATGTAAACAATTGTTGTATGAGAGATTTTTTAAGACCATTTTTTTATATACTTTACAAAGAGGATCTTACAAAAAGGTTTCCTTTTTTTCTTATCTCTTCATGTTGTGAAGTCAAGAAAGTTGTCATGAAATTTTTGCCTAATGAGTTCGTGGGAGAGGAGGGAAGAATTTTTATGCGTGAGAATGGGGCATTTGCATGCAATTTTTCGCCGAGAACTTTTTGTAAATTTTGTAAATTCTTACGTACGTATGCAAATTGATATGAATGACAGTAGAAGTTTTAAATAATAAGAACGGAAATTTCAATTCATTAACATGCATTATAATTTATTACATATGAGTATATGCAGGAAATATGTAGAATTTATGAAGACAGACGTTAATGTAGATAACAAAATGACCTCGATGACGACGACTCTATTACGTAAAAATGGAGACCAGTGATGGTTCACTGTTATATCACAGTGACTATCCTCTGATTACTATAATTAGAGCACCAAAGGCTATTAGCCAAATTATCTGTTTATATTTGACGCAGCTTAATTTAGCTTAATTTGCAGTTTGAATATCAAATAAAATCATTCACCCATTGCCATAAAAATATCAACTTCGCAATACTAAAACATGCCATTGCATCCAAAACTAATCCATCACTTACACGAAAATAAGCAAAATCGTTTCTAAATTCTCAATAATCACCTGAATTAATGCAGTCTTCTAAAACGGTTAGCGTCGCTTCCGAGAGTACATGAAAGCCGTTTGTACAGACAGTATCTAGCCTCAGGTCTATTCTTTATTCATGCTATACGGTTTTGCGTGGCAGGCAGTGTGGAAGAGAGGCGCACGCCCGTTCGAGCACGGGTGGCAAGCATCAAGGAAGATTACGATCGAACGCGAGCGAGCGTTTACGGCCCCCGAATAATGATACGGTAAGTGTGTCCCAAAAGTTTTCCTCCCCTATAGTGTTTATACGAGTCTTTCGCGGCCGACTTGGAACTTTTGGGAGGTATAAGGTGGAGTGCGCTAAGTATGTTGATACGATAATTGATAAGGAAGAGGAATTTCGAGGGGGACCGTGGGGGGTAAGAAGATTTTTGATGAGAAATTCGGATGAATTTCAGCGATGAAGGCGCTCTACTAATTTCCTTGAATCGGCTTATTAATACTCTACGTGTTAATAACTAATAAACGTATTTTCTATTGAAGTAAATGCAATGAATATACTTTATAATAATTTATTGATTATAGATGATTTGCAAATTCTTTTTCAGTATTCAAACGTTATAAAAGTTTAATTTTAATTTTTTTTAGATGGTATTATAATGAGAAAGCACGACACTAAACACAATGGCGCTTATCATGTTTTTGTATATATATATATATATATATATGTCTATATCGTAATTTAATAATTATAGATTTATAATTGCATCCAAATTTCTATAAAAAAAATAATCAATTTTGTATTTAAAAAAAATGTTAAAATCTACATTCAATTTTGTCGAGATTCATAATAATTGGAAAAGTATTAAAGCTTTTATACAAGTTTTTTAAGCAGCTCCTAAGAGAATCTGGAATCCAATATTTAGCCCATCGCAATATAATGACGTTAAGATATAATGAATAGGGTAATGCTATGTAATACGTATATAGCTCGAGTGTGCACGTGAAGGATCTTTTCTTCATTCCGTTAAGCTTTTCTTATATTTCATAAAGTTCTACTTAGTACGCTGAGAATTTATAGGACAGACGAAAGATTTATATACTGGTAAACATGAGCACTTCCGAGTTATATGTATGTACAGTGCAATAAAAACGTGAAGGTACAAAGCGCTTGCAACTCACTTATGAGTTTTTTAATTGCTTTTGAGATTCAATAATTCCAATAATTAAGTTTTGATACTGAATTGGCAATGAACATTGTAACGAATTTTGGTTTCTCATAATGGGCTCGTAAATCTTGGACAGCTAAAAATATTTGATGACATTTCGACGATCTATTTACCTTTGAAAAAAAGATTTAATCTAAATTCCAAGTATTCTATGTAAATGTAAAAGAGTGTGACTAATCTCCCAATCAGAGTGCCAATCATTCATTTTAAATCAAATGAATGCATTATATATATTCTTTTAAAATGACGAGTCCCTTTTTCAGTTTTAAAGTCATATATCAAAAGACTATTTCAAAGAAATTTCGAGAT